>BSBK01007410.1:0-152500 GCA_027943335.1 Chamaecyparis obtusa | reverse complement strand
GGCATTTGAATGTCCTCAGCGCCAAGGCAGAACAGACAGGAGAAATGAAGGCCAGGCCAGAATTGCACATGTAGATGAAGATGCCAGATCATCAAATTCTGAAGATGCTGAAAGAGGAGAAACGTTGATTAACAGAAGAGTCCTGTTGAGTGGTGAGAATGAACCTGAGCAAAGGAGGAGCTTGTTTCGCACCAGGTGCAAGTGTGAAGGTAAATGTTGTGATGTGATTATCGATAGTGGAAGCACTGACAATTTGGTGTCAGAAGAGATGGTGACAAAGTTGAAGCTCAAGAGACAGAAACACCCACATCCATATCGGATTGCCTGGGTACAGGATGACCACAAGGTCATGGTCAATGAACAATGCCTGGTGAAGTTCAAGATTGGCGGATACCAAGATGAGGTATTGTGTGATATCATATCTATGGATGCATGTCATATGTTGTTGGGTAGACCATGGCAGTTTGACAGATGTGCTGTACATGATGGCCGTGCGAATACCTATTCTCTGACAAAGGATGGAGTGCGACATAAGCTAAAACCATTGAAGGAGACTGAAGAAAAGGTATGTGGTAATGCAAGGATAACCTTTGTTGATGGAAGAAATTTCCTAGATGGTATGAGGCATGAGCATGTATGTTTTGCTTTAATTCCAAAAGCTGGTAAAGAGGAAGTAGAAGATGTTCCTGTAGAAGTTGCAGATTTGTTGAATGAGTTTCAGGATATTGTATCCGATAACGTGCCTGATGGATTACCACCAGTGAGGAAGATCAGTCATCAAATGGATTTGATCCCAGGAGCGAGTTTTCCGAATAAGGCAGCACACAGAATGACACCTGCAGAAAGTGAGGAGTTGAACAGACAAGTACATGAACTGCTACAGAAAGGATTGATCCGTGAGAGTCTGAGTCCCTGTGCTGTACCAGCGGTATTAGCACCAAAGAAGAATGGAGAGTGGAGGATGTGTACAGATTCTAGGGCAATAAACAAGATCACAATCAAGTAAGGTTTCCATTGCCACGAATGGATGATATTATGGACTGTTTGAGTGGAGCTGTGTATTTTTCAAAGATAGATCTGAAAAGTGGATATCATCAGATTCGGATCAGAGAAGGAGATGAATGGAAGACTGCCTTCAAGACAAAGGAAGGACTGTATGAGTGGTTAGTCATGCCTTTTGGGCTAACCAATGCACCGAGCACTTTCATGCGGCTCATGAACGAGGTTCTGAAAGAATTTCTAGGTAAGTTTGTCATTGTTTACCTAGATGATATTCTGATCTTTAGTAAGACATTGGAGGAGCATATGATGCATATTCGTATGGTATTTGAGAAGCTGAGAGAAGAGAAATTGTTGATTAATTTGAAGAAGTGCAGTTTTGTGAAGAAAGAGTTGGTGTATTTGGGGTTTGTAGTTTCAGGAGAAGGTCTAAAAATGGACCCAGAGAAGATACAGGCTATCCTTGAATGGCCTACTCCAAGGAATGCTACTGAGGTAAGATCTTTTCATGGTCTAGCTAGCTTTTACAGAAAGTTTATCAGAAATTTTAGCAGTATTTGTGGACCCTTGACTGAAACAATGAGAGGGGATAGAAAAGAGTTTAAGTGGACTAATGGGGCAGAAAAGAGTTTTCAATTGTTGAAACAAAAAGTTACAGAACAACCTGTTTTAGCACTTCCAGATTTTAATAAGGTGTTTCAAGTAGATTGTGATGCTAGTGGTACTGCAATAGGAGCTGTTATGAGCCAAGAAGGTAAACCTATTGCTTATTTCAGTGAGAAGTTGAATGATGCCAAGAGAAAATATTCTGTTTATGATCAGGAATTTTATGCTGTAGTTCAAGCATTAAAGAAGTGGAGACACTATTTGCTTCCTAAGGAGTTTGTTTTGTATACTGATCATCAAGCTTTGCAATATTTGAATAGTCAAGGAAAGTTGAATCAAAGGCATTTGAAATGGGTTGAATTTTTGCAGAGTTATACATTTGTTTTGAAACACAGGAGTGGAAAGTCTAATAGGGTTGCAGATGCTCTTAGCAGAAGGCAACTACTGCTGACAGAAATGCAGATTGAAGTGGTTGGGTTCAAGGAGCTCAAGAATTTGTATCCAGAGGATCCTGATTTTGGTGAAGCTTGGAAAGCTTGTAAAGAACCTGTTACTCTAGACAGGACGAAATGGTTGGATTTCATCATCCAGGATGATATGCTATTCAGAGGGAGTCAGTTGTGCATTCCACGAAGTTCTATGAGGGAGAATCTCATCAAGGAGAAGCATAGTGGAGATTGGCTGGACACTTTGGTCGTGATAAAACCCTTGCTTTGGTTGGTGAGAATTATTATTGGCCACAATTGCAGCAAGATGTGAAGAAGTTTGTACAGAGTTGCAGAGTATGTCAGATGGCGAAAGGAGTGAAGCAGAATACAGGGTTGTATCAGCCATTACCTATACCAGAGAAGCCTTGGGAGGATATCAGTATGGACTTTGTTCTTGGTTTACCGAGGACACAGCGGGGACACGATTCAATTTTTGTGGTAGTTGACAGATTTTCAAAGATGGCACATTTCATTCCCTGCAAGAAGACTAATGATGCTGTTCATGTAGCAGAATTGTTTTTCAGAGAAGTAGTGAGACTTCATGGTTTGCCAAAGACAATAGTTTCAGATCGGGACACTAAGTTTGTTGAATATTTCTGGCGTACATTGTGGAAGAAGTTAAAGACAGATTTGAAGTTCAGTTCATCACATCATCCACAGACTGATGGACAAACAGAGGTGGTGAATAGGAGTTTGGGAAATTTGCTGAGATGTTTGGTTGGAGATAAGCCAACGGGATGGGATTTGATTTTACCACAGGCAGAATTTGCATACAATAATTCTGTCAACAGGAGCACTGGTAAATCACCATTCCAGATTGTATATGGAAGTAGTCCAAGAAATGCATCTGAATTGAGGAAGATAGATAAAGGAGAAATAAGTAGTGCTGAAGCTGAGGATTTTGCAGAACACTTGAAGAACATCCATGAGGAGGTGAGGAAGCATATTACCAAGATGAACGCACAGTATAAGGCTAAGGCAGATGAGAAAAGGAGGCATAAGGAATTTCAAGTTGGTGATGAAGTCATGGTTCATTTGCGGAAGGAGCGGTTTCCAGTTGGTACATATAACAAGCTGAAAATGAAGAAGTTTGGACCATGTAGGATACTGAAGAAACATGATTCAGGAAACGCATATGAGGTAGAATTGCCTACTGAGCTAAATATTTCACCAGTGTTTAACATTTCAGACCTGACAGAGTATCATGAAGGAGGTGTTGAAGATGAGATCACAGCAGCACAGTGGAGTATTCCAGCAACTAGTTCAGACACTAAGGAGATCGAAGATATACTGGACAGTCGTATTGGCAGAAGCACAAGGAACAGGATATATGAAGAATATCTGGTCAAGTGGAAAGGACGACCTGTTGAAGATTCATCATGGCTGACAAAGGAGGAGATTAGCCGTCTTGGTTTTCCTCTGCACACCTGAGTCGTGACAGGGTCACTTCTCAAATTACCCTGGGTGTCTGATGCAGGAGCATCCTGGGTGTAAGAGCAATCTTGCATCACCCAAAAATATTTCTATTTTTGTATTCAATAAGGGCTATTTTGTGCAGAGCTGCTATTTATGGAAAGTTACTATTTTTGGTAATTTTTGTATGTGCTCAGAATGATCTGATTTCTTTCTTGGAGGTTCATTTTGGTCATATAAGTCTGCCAGTAAAGTTTCATTGCCAGATCAAGTGTATATTGGAAGATATTGAAGATTTTCGGTATTGGCAGCAGGGTACAGAAACTTCGAACTCAGTTTTGAAGGCTTTAGAAGCCCCGGATGAGGTCGAATTTTGGGCTGAACGAAGCTTGCTTAATTCAAGCGTTGTAGAGCTCCTCGCGCCCTTTCCGAAATGGGGTTACAATAGTCAATCGGGTCAACTGGTGATGACTTATGGTCTTCGGAAGTTGGGTCACCTGAAATGGCGGAAAATGATTTTTCTTCAAAATTTGTGTTCGGGTTTCAAAATTTATTTTGAGCCGACTATGATGTAATGAAATGTAAAATAAAAAAATAATTCTAAGTTTGGTCGGCCTTATTGGCTAAAATTCTGGAACCTTCCCAGGCGGTGGAAAATTGCCTATATAAGGAAGGCTGTATTATTGTCTTGGGCAGTTCAGAATAGTTCTGGGTAGTAGATCTGGGTATTGATTCGAGGCTTTGTCCTACAGAATATTGTAAGGGAATGCCCATGTGGCTTTGCATATTGTAATTCTGAAAGTTTGTAATTCCACATTTGTGGAGATAATAAGAAGCCAATTTTCTGTTCTTGCATATTGTTGCTGTTTCTCTATTTCTGTTATGTGTTTGTGGTATTAAGGGGAGCACCCTTCATCAGTGTGTTTGTGTGTGTGTGTGTGTGTATAAGGTATATTAATGAATATATAACTTAGTAAAGGGTTATGGTGGTGACAAGCCAACTTATCATAATCCTACACACCAATAGGATTAAGGGTGTAACATGTCCTCAATGTTGATTAACTATGGATGTTTTGCATTAAATATTCACCATCGTCATGATTATCATCTTCTTGTCCTTATTTTTCACCTTTTTTATCTCCTTCATGTTTCTTCTTCTTATTCTTACCAAATCTATAACTATTCATGTGGCAATTACCTTGGGATCTTCTATCTTTGCATCAATACTAATTAAAATTATTATCTTTGCATCCATGCTAATTAAAATTCTATCTTCAATCTTTCTTACCCCTACACTTACATAACCCAAATATATATTATCCCTCTTCTCTATTAATATATCCTCTAAATTAAGGAGTCCTTAGGAGTGCTAAGATTTCTTCACATTCCTCATGTTGAACCCTTGACCAAGGCATGATAAAATAATTTTGTAAAAATTAAAGTAAATAAATCTAATCAATCTATTTTTCTATATCTATACAAATTCTAGATCTCACTTCCTCAAATAATCTCCAATATATTTTTTTATTTGTTGTCTTAGGGTTGAATTTGGTGAAAACCATAATTTTGTATTAAATGATACAAAATCCAATAAATCTAAAAATGTTACTATAATTTTTCAAGGCCCAGATATCACTCTTTGAAAAATCATATGTGTTTATAAACCATTTTAAAGTCTTTATGGACCTTTTGAAACATCAAATTTCTCCAATGCATCCTCTACATGTGTCCAAACATGTTGCTACACATATAATGTCATTGTTTACATATTCAATCTTTAGAAGAGAACTCAATAGGATGATACCAAGCCAAAACCACTAACAACCAACAAACCAAATAGCCTACCTCAACCAATAAACATGATATTAATTTTTAAAAATTAAGATTATAAAACAACCAAGTGTTAAGGTAAACCCATGTCCCTCAAAACCATGATTACAGAACAATTGAACCCAAATTTACTTTTTGGTACTAAGTTTACTAATTATCAAATAATTTTCCCATGTGGAACCCATACATAAATTGTAGATGCTCTTACATTATCATATCACTCAATAACTCCATCATGATTCACTCACCAAATTGGATCCTCCATTTTTACTCCTTTTCCCTCAAATGATACTTTATGATGTGTCATAAATTTGGTCAATGTTCCTAGGTAATAATATAACACTTTTATTATCGTGCTCTTATGCATCATATCTCTTACCCTCTATCTCATCATAAATGGTGTTAGACATCCTTCATGATAGGATATTATCTTATCCACCACTATTCAAGTCATGTAATGGTGGGAAATAGGGTTTACTAGGATGCTCAAACAAATAAGGGATCTTAGGCCTATCTTCCACTTACATTGGAAGGAAAATGATCCACTAGGCCTTAAGTGGGATGAGGTACTAGGTAGATGGAATGATCCTTTTATCTCAGTGGAAGTTTCTATGGATTTTTGGATGGAATAATATAAAATTAGGGGACAAATGGAGAGAAATAAGGGCATTTTTGTGTGTATAGGGAGATTGAGAGCAAACATATAGGTTTTGGGAAGGATCTAGAACTAGCGGAATGAAACTAACCTATGATTTAAATATGGAGCCAAAATGATGGGAATATGGCACACTTCTTGACCTATTCTCATAAACAAGGCACCTAGATTGACTGGGTCCCCACAGTTTCTGATGAAATAACTTGTAGACTTTAGCTGGTCTTCACCTGATATTTTTGTATATCTTTCTACACATCTGTCACATGTACCTACACACAAAAAAGAGGGAAAGTGTTGGGTAGAAAGGGGGTTGTCTAATTCAAATCCTAGTTTAGGAACTAACCTTGAATAGTAAATAAATGGAGATTGAATTGAAAACATGTTTAAGTATATCAGAGGATAGATCTAAAAAATAAAGTATTTATAGCTCCATATATATTATTGAGTTCATGAAGATTCTTGAAGTTGATTTTATATTGCATTTAGGATAAGCAAATCATGGATGCCTTAAAAAGATGTTTAGATCTACAAATACTCCTAGTCTTCAATGCTTTGATGCTCAATCTCTTGCCTTAGATGTGAAATTTTAGATGCGAGCTTGAATTGATGCTTATTGATTGAATTTGGATGTCAAAATGAGGGAGAGAAGTTTTCTTTTATACCTAGATCACATATTTTTAGGCAATACAACTTGGAGTAGGCAGACACGGGATTAGAATTCCTTCTCAACCAACCTAACTATTACATGGTCCAAATATGAAGCAGATTTAGTGCGAATAAGGTGAGATAATTGCCTTGTTCCTCCTAATTCAGCCCAAAAAGAATGTCAAGAAGAGGCTATATTTAATATAGAATTAGAATATGATGTTGGGATTGATGACAAGAGTCCACTTATTGTAAAAATAGTTCCTAAGCGAGTAATAAATTGATGAGGGGATGAAATAGTCAAAGGGCACACCTATAATTAAGGTTCCATGTAGGATTTTGAAGAGATTAAATTAAGAGAGGACTCATAATGTTTATTTTAAATATTGATTTCAATCAATAAAGGTGCTAAAGTGCATAGAGGAATGAGACACACTAAAAATGGGTGCTAAGAAGACCTGGGATTGGACACCTTATTAAGGGTGTACAATTATGATGTTGCATGTCATATTGAGGTATATTCTAATGGTATGTTAGCCGAGTCATCATTGGGATTCCCTTTTCTATGTGGGCTCAAAAGTAACAAATAAATATATTATTAATTTTCTAAATTTGAACATTGAACTTATAAGGTGTATGTCACACCTATCCTAACGGTTGCAACATTTTAATTGACATTCTTCAAAGTTAAAGATCATTATTTTTTTTGTGAAAGTCATATTTTTGTTTACTATAGCTTCAAAATCTTTGTGTTTAAGCTTATCCAATATTTATATGCACTTGGATTGTTTAATTTATATTTTTGGTTGAATAGCCTAATAGTGTACTTGTTGGTTTTTCTTTCAATTATAATACATAAAAAAATCTTTTGCCTCATGTTGAAGTGCAAGTGGGCCCTTTTCCCTCAAATAATCTAAAAATAAATAGACATGCTTTTATTCAACACGAAAATGAAACAACCCAAAAATATTTTAAACATTGCTAACAACCATTATATACTATTAAAATTAGGTAAGTTTATATTTATAGGGGGATTCCTTATTGATTCAAAGAACATTTTAAAAAAGGGGTAAAAATTTACTAATCAACAAATAATATTTCAAAGAAGGAAAGCTAGCACAACAAACTATATAAGAATATTTGTACAACAACCTAGGGAGAATGTGTTGTTTGGTGCTGATTCTACTCTGGTCGGCCATTCTTCTGTTTCTTTAGGGGTTTGGCTGAATGATGCTGCTAAGTTGGAGGACGGTTGGACAACTGTGAAAGGAAAGAAACCAAAGTCATATGTTCCTCCTTTGGATATGAATCTTCGGTCCTACAAGGGTGGCTCTAAATATAAATTGTAAGTTCCCTTGTTGAGGACCATTGTCCCTTGGTGTGGTTTTTTTGGTGGGAGTTCCCTCTGTTGTGTTGGTGGTCTCCACGGTTGTAGTTGGGCCTTTTATTGCTATATCTTTTGAGTTTTTGTAGAAGGTTTTGAGTCCGTTCAAAACCTATTTTTACTTAATCAAAACAACCAATTACCAATTAGAGATCACCATAAACAATCATATATTCCCTCGTATCCTCTATAGAAATCTCTTCAAACTTTAGAGAGTGCTTTGAGGGAAATATTCCCCAAACCTCAACACTCCACATGCCCCATTTTCTTATAGGCCTATTCTACCAAACAATATGCTACCTTATCCATTTTTGGGGGATGTGATAAAAGGTGATATAGTCCTAAGGATTGCACAACTACACAATATGATTTACCATCAATGTCAAAAGCTAATGCATTCCTTCGTCTGGTGAGAATTCAATGCACTAATCACAATCTATGAATCAGATTCATAGTCAACTTTTCTCCATCCAAGATCACATCTCTCTGAGGCGTAAAGAGAAATAATGTCCTTGATAAGGTTGTTGGTATGGTGAATTTTATAAATAGAAAATAAAAATAGAACAACCTAAAAATTGTCTCTACCAACTCCTCCAATCTCACCATGTCTCAAATTGCCTTGATAAGAGCCATCAATCACATCACAAGGATGGGGAAACCAAAAACCTTCCCACCAAACCATTTTCTTGGCCTATCGACTCCCCCTAGTGGAGGGGTTCATCTTTCCACAACTTCCCAAAGCTATCTTTTTAATAATAGTCATGTCATCAACATCAACATGAGAAGATATATCACACTTTGGAGACAAAGTTTCCTGGATACCACTAATAATTTGTATCTAGAGTTGATGACTTAATAATTTTCCATCCTAAAAATCCTTACATTCCTTTCCAACCAAATTTTCCAAAGGATGAAGGAAGGGCCTATGCTCCAAAAATATGAGAAAATGAATCTTGGCCAGGGTATTTCGCTAATGGGCCTATAATTCGATCAAGGAAGAAGCATGAAAGTAAGCCTTATTCCAAACCCACCAGAAACAATGCAAAATTTCCCTAGAGAAAGGAAATGAAAAGAAAATATAGGTAGATCTTTCCTCACATAGATTACATAAAACACACACAGAAGGACCTTGGAATACTTGCTTCCTCAAATTCTCCCAGGTAAGGAATCTATTTTGAGCAACCAACCAAAGGAAAGAGTTGCATTTGGACAAAGAGAACTTAATCCAAGACTATTTCCACCATGGAACCCTAGATTTCCCATAAATAGACCTATCTAGCTCATGATATCCCAAAACAACTAAGAATTTACCTTTCAAGTTAGGACCCCAAGAAAGTGTATCTCTTTCCTCTAAAAAATTACAAGGTCTACCAGCCAGTATTTTTCCAATCTCTTAACAGACCTCATCAATGCCACTAAGAGGCCACACATGAGGGTCTTTCTATCTAAATCCTTTATCATGGCCCAACCACTAAGAAGTTTTATTTTCTTCCACCTTACTCCAACCAACCTACAAGAAAATGTTACACAAGTTTTACGAATCAGGATACCATTCACCTTAGGTAACAATATGATTAAATCCATAGAGATACTTTCCCACTTCTACTTTAGAATGGGTATTCGTTGGAGTATACCTATAGAATATACTTGTTTTTCCTCATTCTTATTGATAAATGCCACATTCTTTAACGTGTTTGACTACATCCCTTTACCAAAATGAATTTCCCAAATTTTATTGTATGTCTTGAAATGTCTTTGTTGTCTAGCCAATAGAGTATCTTGTATGGTCATCAAGATCATTTCCTTCATCTTTGACTCTAAAACGAAACATATTCTACTTTATGCATGATTGGATATCCCATCATTTTGAACTTGTCATCCTATACCATCTCACCAAACAACTAGGTATCAAAATCAATCGTAGTTTATTTAGTTATGATGGTTGTAATTTAATTAGTATATATATTTAGAATGAAACATAATGTGGACATCTTAGATAATGCATGAACAATTGCATCATGCTTACTTTTTACACATTCAATATTAAAATCACATGCCTAGATAGCATGCTTATCCACTTCCCTTATCTATCAATCAATTTCTTCTAATTAAGAAAGAAATTTGGAATATTATGATATATCTTGACCATAAATTTATTGAAAAATAAATATTGTCAATCAAGGTGTGCATGATTTCTAGCATATCCTATCATAAATATAAAAATATTCTATTAGCTTTCTACTTTTGAAAGAAACGGGTTGTTGTTTCTATCTTGATATAGATCCATTGTCTTCTCTAGAGGCATCAAACTCCAATACAAAAAAAGTGGGAAATTCAGAACATGAACCTTAAGACGCGAACTCATCAACTATTTCAATTTTTCAAAAGCATGTTCTATTGCCTATTTCTAGTTGAGTAATTTTTTGTTTCGCATATTTGAGTGGTACTACAAGCTAAGAGAATCCCCTTAGCTACATACTCCTAATAAACATGTTAATTGTGACACATTATAAATGGTGACCAATCTTGAGTAGCTTGGATCTCCTATCGGTCCAATTGGACCCCTTGTTCACTCATGATGTGACCTAAATACATAATTTCCTTGAGTCCAAACTCACACTTTAATTATTTGATAAAAAGGGAGTGTTACTATAGCACACCCAAGAATTTATCCAAGTATTGCAAATGATCCTCTCAATTCTTATTTTTATCAAGATTATGTCAAAGAAAAATACAACAAAGTTAATTAAGTTATTGTTAATAGATTATTTGAATGCATGTTTGGAAAATTGCCAAAGCATTAGTCAGGCCAAAGGACATGATTAGAAATTTCAAGCATGCAATGAAATCTACAAATGGTCCTATTAATATCTACATCCTTCATCTAAATTTGATGGTATCCTAGGCACAAACCAATATTTAGACTGTATATTACTCTATTCTTAATTATTTATTATCAAATTCTTAATAGTTGATGCATGTGCACATGGCTCCATCTTTAATTGTTGCCAAGATTATTGAGGATGTGAGAAGACTAGAACTTGGCTTAATGTGGCCCATATGAAAATCTCCTTTGATGCCTTCTTGATTGCTTCCTTATGGGTCATGAGGTGCTACTAAGGAGTAATTATTGGATTTGCACTCCTTTGACTCAATCATGTGCTAGAATCCTTTGTTAGGGAAAATATTGGGGTGTGTCATGAAATATTTATTTTATGCTTATTCAACACAACTTGTACATTAATATGGTAGGGATCCTTCATGTTTATGGAAGAATTTATAAGTGTGATTAATCAATTAGACACCCAAGCTACTTGGCCCCTTCAAAAACCTATTTACATTCTTTTAGAACAATTACTCTAAGTAATGGACTTTTAAATCCTTTGAGGATTACTTTCTTTCCTCCATTCTTAATTTACAATTCCATAGATTAGTAGTCCTACAAGAAATCTCTTAGAGATTGTAGCTATTGTATCACAAGCACCATATTTGTGTCTCCCAACTCAATTATGGTACATAGAAGTCTCCATGCATTCAATGGTATCCAATAGTCATATTCTTCTACTAAATTCTTCATGCAAATAGTGTAGTACAAACCTATTAGCCAGTAACACATTAAATCCCTAAAATCAATTAGCAATTTTGCCCCTTCTTGCCACTAGACCAAGTCATTTATAAAATTGTGAGTAGCACTAATTTCAATAAGTATGGTGATGTTTTATCATTTAAGAACTCTATAAATAATTAATGGATTATACATATAAGTTTTGGACAAGGCTATGAGATTTCCTACACACTTTTTTCTTCCTCTTCATTAAATTCATCATTCACTTTTTTGTATTTAGATTCTTCCTTATCAAAAATAACTTCAATGTAATACACTTGGCCCTTTCCAAGGCATGTGTAACCTCACATCTAAGGTTCATTGCAATGAGAAAAAAGTTACCTTTTTTACAATTCATTCTATTTCATTATTTACTTTTTTTTACAATTTATTCTACTTCATTATTTTTCTATGGCAATGGAAATTTTTGCAAAGTCGGTTATTCTTTTTTGGAACTTCTTGTTTATAGGTGGCATATTGGGGTAAAACTTATTTTGAGACAAGGCAAAATCTAGGTTGATGGATCTTTTTACACCTTTTGAAGATTGGAAGGATCCAATACCTTGCACAAACCCCTTAGTGGTTTTGCTAACCCTTCAAAAATCAAACACATTAGGTACTTTGATAACGATCCTCTAAAATTATCCTATGTAATCCTCCGCCAATCTATAATTTTTTAGCTAAACTATTTCTTAAAAGTAAAATTCTAGATCAACCTTATAAAACATTTTAACCAATATTTGGTTGAACTCCTTAAAGCTACTATAATGAGATTGTGCCCTTATGTCATCATGCCATGGTACCACCATTCATGGAGAACCCCTTCTAGGTGAAGAAACATAAACTTGATGGATTCTTGTTTGTCCATTGGATTTAGAGATAGGTAGGTATTATTTTTTTGTATCCATGCATGGGCTAGACACTTGTGCATCCCATCATACATGGGTATAAGACCCTTGTTCAATCATTGTTGTAATTCCCTTTTAGTCTAATTTTGAATTGATTTAGTTTTATTTTGAGGATGATTTTAGAGTTTGAAGTTAAAAAATGCAACACATTGATAAATCATCTTGAACTTATTTGTCAAGGGCTGTGTACTCAATATAAAGGGGTGAAAAATATTCTATTGCCCCAATAGTTCTTATAGTATATCTATTCTTCTTTGAAGGAAATGTGTTAGAATGGGTTGAATAAATCGTGCAAAAAATCAATTAACCCCTAATGTACTTAAAAATTCAATTAACATCTAATGTACTTCACTCTTTGACCTTGCATGCCTTGCACCATCATGTCATTGAGTTATTAAGGGTTTGATCCTTCTATCTCTAACCCACATTCAAATTGATCAATGATTGAAACATTTCTTGAGCCTATTTAACCTTTGTCAAACCATGCCTCTTTCATGTCCACTTTTCACCAAATTGTTTTAGCCCTTGTTCCTAAGGTTGGTGGAATCGAGGCTCCCTAGTTGGAATATTGAGTTCACCTCATAGATTTCAATACTTATTAATTGAATTCCCTTTGTCACCAATCAAGATTATATTGCTAGAAAAATAATTAATATTTAAAACAATTAAAAATAAAACTTATAAACCATCAACACAACTCACTTGTAATAGATTATTTATGTCTTGTTCAAGAATTACAAATACTTTTGAAGTTGTAGATCCAACTTAGTCATCACAAAAAGCCCACTATGAATTTATTACATACGGGGCTCAACAAATTGCAATGCCAACTAGTATTTTTGTTTTGGGCTTATAGACTCTTCTCAAATGATTATATCTTGGATGGGCCTGAAGGTCATATCACTTCAAATTCAATTGATTGTGTCAAATTATAATGAACCATCAATTGATATGAGAGTCTAAACCACCAATCCATTTGCATTGATCTTTACTAAAAATATATTAAGAATATTTATACATAAATTTTCTTTTGTTAATTAAATGAAAAATGAAAAAAAAAAACTTTGATTTATTTCAGCTTTCATTTAAACTAAAATAAGTTCATCATTTATATTAAAATGTCCCTTTTAAATATTTAATCCATTATAATTTGAAAACTAACATAAAATTTAATTATTTAATATATTATTTATTCCTATTATAATTAATTGTCTTAAATCTACATCTTTAGAGTTAAACTTTATCTTAAGGGATAAGTGAAATAGATTCACAGAATTAAAAATTAAAGTGACTCGGATTGCAAATGGTCTTATTGAGGCCCCCTCTTTTGCTCCTTAGATTTTGCAATGATAAGATCATTTTTCTTCATAAACAGTGAGACTATCGTTTGAAGTTTATTTAAAGATTAATTTTTTATTTTTAAAGATTGTTTTTACGAACAATCAGATAGGTTTTCGTATTGTTTTTATCATTTTAAATTTTTATGTAGAATTTTTTAAAAAGTATTTAAATAGTAGAAATATTATGCTAATGATAGAACCTCAAAAACATAATAAAGATAAAGATAAATTAGAGAAATGTCATTCATAACTGAACAACAAAATGGATAGCACAAATTCACAAAATAATTAAAACATGAGTTAAAAAAGCTAACAATAATGACAATAGCCTGATATAATTTATAAGTTTTGTTTTATGTTCTTACCCTTCATCTACTTCTAATTACTCCATTCCTTTATTTTCTCTAAACATTTTCATATCTTTTCAACAATATTTCTGATCTTTAAACATTTATTCTTGAGACAATTTCTATTTATCCTTAACTTGGACACGCATTTCTCATTATCCATCAGTTCTATTTTGTTTGCACATGATTTCTATATTTTATACAACTTTATTCGGTATTCCATCTATAAACTTTTTAATCATTATATTTAACATCTTTTAACTTTTTTCTTATGTTTAATTATATATTCCCATATATATACATACTATTCTATTCTATATATATCTTTTATTAATTCTGACCTCAATAGGTTTCAAATATTTTGGGTTTCCTCACTTTCCCTGGCTCACACGTGACATGAATGCTCTATTTATTGAGCTTTGTTATAGTCTTGTATTATTATTCCACTACTTTGTTGAAAACACAAGTTAATCTAAAATAATATAAAAATTTATAAGTACACAGTTTTTTAAATCAAAATATTTTTATTGAAAAGGTCTTGTTCCCTGGAAGGTGACAACAATCATTTTTATTTCCCTTGTACTCGGTAATAAGACTTCAATGCAGAGAATAATGGAGATGAGCATAAATATTTCATGGGATTACATATGGGATGTTTAAATTCTTTTGCCAATTTACTGAGCCAGGGTAGTACGTGGGCAGTTACCAATGGAGTCACAACCAAGAATGTCTCTGTATTCTCTTGTGATCCAGAAACTGTCATATACTTTTCCATCTGAGCTTTTTTTGTACTCAAACAGCAACGAAGAATGGTTAAAAGCTGTTAGCTTCACAAACCCAAAATCTTGATCTTTAAAAATGCTCCAAGAGGTTTGTAAAGTGGTGTAATCAGAAAGATGACTTCCTCCACCGCCTGCAACAACATGAATTGTTGCATTGAAAGTACCCGAATAATGTGTCTTTTCTTCACTGACACAGTAATTCTGCATGAAAAAAGAAATAAGAGAGATCTTTATTACATTCAGCTTTGTAGGGAGAGTTCAGTGAATGAGAAATTGAAAAGCCTCCAGAACTGAGAAAACCATAAGATCTGACAAGAAAAAATAAGACACAATAAATCTCGACCACATAATTGTTATTCTAAAATATGTTACTTTTCCCAGGAATATTAACCTGATAAAAGAGGATAAGTTGTACATATACATTTTGAGTGCACAAATTTCATGATAAAATCGATTAATGCAGCAAGAAATCACTTGTTTTGCCAAATCAGGTTACTTGACTTACTTCATAAACAGGGCATGATCGTTCGTAGTTGTGAACATGGCCAAAGAAAGCAATGTCAACCTTATATTTCTGCCAAAGTTCTTGGTACGTTTCTCTTCCCATCGGCTCTTCAAATGCTCCATGGGAGGCAAGCCATGAATTTGACGAATAACCAAGAACTCGATGTGCAATAAAGATGAGCCATGGTTGTTTTTGTCTATCGGCTGATGCTAAGCACCTCTCAATAAATTCGTATTGCTCAGTTCCCTTCTGCCAGTCAAGTTCTGAATCTGCAATGCAGAAATGAAACATGCCATAGTCTGTCGAATACCTGAAGTAAACATATCCACACATCAATAGAGTTTTGAATGCAATGGGTTAAATATGAAAAAATGAATTATATCAAGAAGATAAATGATTTTAGTGGAATAAAAAAAGCAGATAGGAGTTAAGAATATTACAATTACAGTAACTGTCAATTCTGCTCAGCAATAGATATATTTGTCATCAAAAGTGGCAGTCAGACTATTTATCTAAGAGGAAAATTCAACTAAACTAAGTTTGCTGAAATTATAATACGAGTTACCCTATTGATATACATGCTATGTATGTAAGTCAGCACATATAAGATAAACTTCTCAATCATCCAACATCATTTGTTCACGATAACAATGCATTTTACAGAATTACAAGCACAAACAGAAGACTAAAACAAGATAGATTTCATTCCCTGAAAGCCATATGACTTGGTATTTTGACCAGTATCTCACTTGGGAAGGGTTCCAGTCTATTTTACCTTATATAAACAAAATTAAGTTTGATCCTATGGTATTATATGCGAAGCATATATTAGGAGTGGTTGCTACACTTTTCTGAAGTTATTGAAGAGTGCGAATTGCACAGGTCTATAGAAGGTTCTACAAAATTTCATCTCTCCTACAATAGTTTATTGAGGATATCCTCAGCCTATTTCCAAATAAATAAACGACAATAATGAGTTACAAGAAAAATGTTATGCTGTTGGCAGTATGTGCTGTGGTGTTGTCATTAATGTCAACCCTCAGCATATGTGAAGATCAGTTTTGATCAGCATTTAGGTTGTTGGAAGTTTTGTTAGCAAAATGTGTCAACCCTCTGCATGTAGAGATTAGTATTGATTAATCTAAGATTGTGGAAGGCTGTAGTATTTTGCTGAGACAACAAGAGTTGTGTTGTGGTGTCTATACTCAGCATATGGATCAGCATTATGTTTTTGGAAGTGTTTTAGTTGTCAAAAGAAGATACTGCAGACCATAGCAGCAAAAACCATTTGGAGAAAAAATTGCCAAACCAAAGTATTAACATTTTTTGAAAAAATTGGACAAAGATCAGATAAAAATTGGATTTTAAAAAAAATGCAAAACATTGTAGAAAAAGAGAAAAACTATTTTTTAAACTTAAGGGTATTTCCATAGCATAGAAATATAGAGAGGAAATAAAATAGAGTTTAAACCATGAATTGTAGAAAATAGATTTTTGTCATTTATATTCATAGTACAGATTATATAGGCAAATATTCAGTTAACCTTTAAGAGACAGTCACCAAATAGTTGTCTAAGTCTGAGATCAAATATTAGCTAAGTCTATGAAGTAACTGAGATCAACATTTATCAGACTTTTTAAGAGGGCATTCACTAAATTGTTACCCAAGTCTGAGATCAAATATTAGTTGTCTATGAAGTAACTGATATCAACATTTATTAGACTTTTTAAAGAGGGAAGCCACCAAATAGTTGTCTAATTCTGGGATAAAAATTGGCTGTGTCTATTAAGTAACTGAGATCAAAATTTATCAGACAACAATCTAGCTACTGTTAGGAACTTAGTAAAAGTGGAAGCCATTTTGCAGTCATCCAAGACTTTCATTGCGATTGAAGCAAGGAGTTTTGTAGGGGTAGTTCAATATTGGAGAAAGGTTATCAAATCATATTCCACAATTGCAATGCTTTATATTCCACAATATAAAGTAAAAGATTAACAAGCCACTGGTTTTAGCATTACCTAGCTTGCAACTACTATTTTAGGTGGAGACAAATGTTAATAATAAAATTGAATATATTAATTATAAATTAAATCATATATATTAAAAATCGGATATATTAATTATATATGAAATTATATACAAACATTATATAAATTTTACAGTATTTTTAAATTATAATTTATTATATAACTATAGGGATTTGCTCCTTCCCTATCAAAGTGCCATCTATAATAGTGCATAAAAGTTATAATTTTAAAATTACTGTATAATATTAATTATATACTTGCTCGCATTAGAATCTATGGGAAGGGTATGTACTATGTAGAGAGCTCAAATCATATTGAAGCCACAATTCAAAGCAAATTTTATTAAAATAATAATGTAATGTTTCGAATGGTCATCTTTAGTGAGTTTAGTTTTATTAGTTAGTTTCTATTTTCTTATTCAGCTTACGATTGTTTTGTTTAGAAACATTGTCTTGTACTTTTCTATTTAAGGAGACTTTATTTCCATTGTTTGATATTGATCTATCAAGTTTTATAACATGGTATCAAAGCGGATTTGGGTCTAACTCCCTCACGGGAGGCCCAAGGTTATGTGGGTTGCACGTACTTGCATGTGTTTTTTGCGAGTTGCATATTGCTTGCATATGTTGTTTTCCACACAAAATGTTTTCTTGTTTAAACATGTGATGAAGTATAGCTGGTTTTTGTGGTGTTTTACCATGTGAAGTCTAGTGTTTTGCCGCATGAAGGTTTATGTGATGGGTTGTTTTGGATGTTGTTTTTTGATGGGTTGTGAGGGTTTTGCATGATTTTCTCCTAAAAATCATGGTCTTCTAGGCTTTCTATTTTTTCTCCACAAAAAATCATGGGAGGGTTTTTCATGTTATTCAAAAAATGTGGTGTTTTGTTTCTAGGTTTTCTAATTTTTGTCCTTAAAAAATTAATGGGCAGGTTTTAATATTTTTTTCCTTTAAAAAATTCTGTTGGGTTTTAATAATTTTTTCCTCAAAAATTATATTGTGAGTTTTTCATAATTTTTTCCTTTAAAAATTCTAGGTGGATTTTAATAATTTTTCCCCTCTAAAAAATTATGTTGGGTTTTAATAATTTTGTCCTCAAAATTACATTGTGGACTTCATAATTTTTTCCTTATAAAATTCTAGGAGGGTCTTATAATTTGTCCATAAATTTTTCTTGAGGGTTTTGTGTGATTTTTTGCCTTAAAATTTGTTTTGTAAAAGGGTTTTACCATTTTTCTTCAAAAATGAAGTTTTATATTCTAATGTGTCTCGAATTTTGTGTAAAGTTTTGATCGATTTTTCTCCTCAAAAACTGTCTGGTTCTTTTCTCATTTTTTAGATTTGCATGATTTTGTCCTCAAAAATCATTGGTTCTCATTTAGAGGGTTTTCTAGTTTTTCCTACAAAAAATTATGTCGAGTGTTCCTATTTTAGGGTTTTTATCTTTTTTTTTATTTTCCAAAAAAAATGATGCTTTGTAAACTTCAACTTTAGGGTTTGGCAAATTTTTCCATAAAAATCGTGGTTTATTGCAAATTGTTTTGGGTCGCACCTAGAGTTGTTGGGGTGAACATCTTCAAACATTTTTTTTTGCAGTTTTTGACAAAATCGTATCTTTCCACAAAATCATGGTTTTAGGTTTCAACAGTTGATCTTAGCCCTAACTTTAGGTTGGACGGATTCTGGTACTCTTGGTCTTTTCCAGAAGTTCTACAAATTCAGGGATGGTCTTAGCAGCAGGCTCATGTCACCTCTAAAGAGAAGGGAGCAACCTTCTATGTTTTTTTTATTTAGTACGATGACCATTAAGGGAGGGTATTAAAATACTAATGTAATGTTTCTAATGGTCATCTTTAGTGAATTTAGCTTTATTAGTTAGTTTCTATTTTTTTATTCAGTTAATGATTGTTTCATTTAGAAACATCATCTTGTACTTTTCTATTTAAGGAGACTTTATCTTCATTGTTTAATATCGAACTATCAAGTTTTAAAACAGATTCATCAGCAGCTTCGACAATATCTCACAAGCCCCCTGTGATTTAGGATGATTGAGGCCCTTTCAATTTCGGTTGATGACCATCATTGCTCCTCCCCACTTCTCTATTTAGGGTTTTCCAGAGGTCGGTGTTAAATATGATTAAATTTCTTTCAAATTTGATCTATTTATGGCTTTTCTATTTGTAGAATATGATTCTTACAATCGCTGTACTTTCTTGCAGATTATAATCAAAATATTGAACTTGATAAATATGAAGTTGATGCCAAATCAATATTGAGAAATACTGATCATGAATTCACAAGTCTGATTTTTTCTTTAATGGTATTCGATCTACAAGAGTAGAACATTTATTGATTTCGATGTCTCCTGTTGTGGATCGGATATGCATTAAATATATAAGGAAGAGACACATCCCATGAGCAGACATGTCTCCACAAAGTGGAGGCATGTCCATTCATGAGATGTCTCATGAATTGTGCCTTTTCATCTTAATTGTTATTTAATAAACATAAATGCTTACCAAGTTTGATCTATATTTATCTTGCACAAATAAATAATATCCAATCTAGAAATGATCACCGATAATGATGCTCGATTGGGATCCTAAATGAAACATGAAATGCCAATAATCTACAAATAATAACCTCTAAATGCAGATCGATTATATACTTGGAATATAGTATATGTCGATCAGTTATAAAAGTGATCATCAATTTCCATAATTTTTTGCAAATGATGACATGAATATATATACAATTAAATATATGTGTGTATACATATGTCAGTACATATCGACATATATATACACACACATATTACCAAACCGATCATCATTTCTATATCTGACAGAAGCTACCATATTTCAACACTCCCTCTTAGTTAGGGAAGATAAAACTAACCAAGAATATAGTGATATCACCTTACTCATGATATCAGAAGATATGGTATGCTTCTAAGAGTGTCAAGTCACATGACATTCTTCATAGCACATCTTCATTATGGTATGTGCACTGACATCAAGTCTCATGATGTCTACCATAATAAATCATGGCATATCCAAAGATCCACCATGATTATCTCATAAGTATGATAATGATCTTCACCTGATATCAAGTCTCATGATATCTATCAAAATGTCCAAGAGATACTATCATGACATCCACGGATATCAAGTCACATGATATCCATCGTGATAGTGAAACTAATCATTGTAAAGTCGTCACCTTACAATGTCAAATACAAGTGTTCATTATCAGAAAGATCGTCAGCTTTCAATAATGTACACAGGGCGGCCCATAAAATCATGGAGTCACACACGTGACAACTACCAAGAACCATATCAAGGGGTGGATCCACCATGACTACTCTCAAAGGATGGAACAAGGCTTTCACTTTAAACTTCTCTCTTACAGAGAAGAATCCAATAAAGTATATTTCACTGATGCTAAGACTCCCTCTTAGCAAGGGCTTCGTTCTCCATAACTCCAAGCTAGTCTCAGAATGCACAAACTTTACTTTGGCATGAGGCTTGGTGAGAATATCGGTTGTCTGTTCTTCAATGATAATGTACGTTGTCTAAATACTAAAGAAACCATCTCTCCATGGTCTACTCCCTCTAAATCACTATGATCAAAATCCTCAAAGATCAATTTGGCAGATCCTCTAGCAACTTCCTCTGTTACGGAAGCATACATGGTCTTAATCATGAAAATGTCTTGCTCCAAGAGACTCTCATCATCTGCTACATGATCATTTACACCATGTTTAAAATTTTGATCACAACATTATTCGTAGGAGTAGTTTCTCGTACACAAATGTACTTGTCTGATTCCATAGTAACATGAGTAAAAGGAAATAAACTGTGGATTTATCCCCAGGCTTGGCAACACCAAACATTCATGATAATGTGGCTTCCATCTGAAGCTCTAAGTACATGCATCAACCTCTTGACCTTCTTGTCCAGGGTTGCCTTACATGAAATTTCAAACTTCTTCTTAATGTGATATCAACCTTCTGACCTCTTCGTCCAAGTTTGCCTTTGATAGATTGTCAAACTCCCTTTGAATCTGATGTCCACCTTCAATTCAGTTCCATAACTGCAAGTATCAAGTTTTCTTTCCCTTGAATGTAATTTCTTATGCCTCTTGATCTGTCCTGAAGGTATTCCAAAGAGAGATTACAAATAGTTGATAAGACTAAACTATCTCGAAGGAAAATACCAATCAAAGAAGCATACAAGATTTGTCATGTTATAGCATGAACTAATGAACATTATTCAAGGGTATGAAATACTTATCTCTTATGTTGGTACATCATAGAGCTAGTCCAAAGCTGGGTCACAAGACTGTAGTAAGGTTCTTTCTTTACTAGCCTGCAAAGCACAACCATGTATTGCATATCTACTATCTGCTCCTTCTAGATTGCTACAGTTTCCTAGTCACTAGAGAAGTCATCTTGACATGATCTTCTCCCTCTGCACCAATATAATCCTCAATAGTCAATTTAAACAAATCCTCTAGTTGCTTCATTTGTCACAAAAGGATACCCTTCTTACATGATCCCAATCATAGAAGATATATTTCTCCAAAAGCCTCACATCATCTAGTATGATCCATTTATGACATGAAAGTAATAGATCCAGGATCATTTTGGAACTACTTTCATAAGATCCAGTCTTGCACAATGCCTAATGCAACATTCATCCCCGAAGACAAAGGAAAAGATCAAGGCAAATAGCTCTTATGAATACATATAAGAGAGTGACTACAATAAACGTACTATTCAAAAGATAATAAAAGTACTTATCCCATTATTCACGAGCAGATGCAATTTTCTCCAATGAAGGTCTTATATGTTGGTGGTTTCCTCCATCATGAGGATGTTCCACGGGGTTCATGGCCACACCAAGTACCTTGGGCCATCAGAGCATAAACATATGATATGTATTTCCATTACCATTGCAACCTTTGTTCCTTGTCAGCGAACATCCTTTGCAAACACATGACATCATTAGATCATCATACACAGCTTGTTATGCAGTGCACATCACATATCGGAGAACACATATTTCCATCGTGTATCATACTTCCAAATTGGTATATATAGAGGTCATAATCACAGGCATTTGGAGGTCATACACAATTAAAATTGAGCATACATTCTAATTTGCAATTCATTACTTCCTCCAAGCATGAACTCGAACCATTCTTCAGCATGAGAAGTTATGTTGCAATATCCCTTCCGAGCTGCTACATACTCTGTGATTATACCACTGGAAATCTGATCCATGTTGGCACTTAAGAATACAATTGCAGCTTTACATTCAAACAACATCCACATACGACTGAGAGCGCTAGATCCAAGACAACCTTGGACCTACTCTCTTAAAACTTGATGTTGCCGTATCGAACAGTAATATGTAAGTTGGCAGCTTAATGATAGAGAGTTGTTTCTATAACCTTCATCTTTCTCCACAACCAACACCTTCATGTTGATGTCAAGAAAACAACCTTCTGAATGAAAACAAATTTCTTGTTTTCCGGAAACAAGAGACTTTACAGCTTCAGGTCAAACATTAGAGCTTCCAAATCTGAACTAATATCTCCTCCAGAACAAGGCGGTGTCCAGTACTAATATCCACAAACTTATCCAATGCCCAACACTAATGTGTAAGGTCTGTAATGAATACTGAATTGATGCTCATACTCCTTCTAGAAGAGATTCACAATGAAGTAGAAATTCCTTTAATGCCTTGACCACTGTCTACCAATAATATTTCCAATGTCAGTCACAAGAATATTCTGAGTCTCAAAGGCCGGTTGATTGTGTTATAAGGAATTACACGATATTGATTAACTTCAGCAATGGCCAAGAGGCTCACAACTCTAAGCAAGGCTTGTATAAACAACTCAGGCGGCTTCAAGTCTTTCTTGGAATTATTTCGATAAGAATCCCCCACAACTCAAGAAAGTTTTGTATTATTTGATCCTTTTCCGTATTTGAATTAGTGCGATGACTTATGGATCGAAAATTCCCTCAAATTGACATCTATCGCTTGCAATAATAATTTGTTCGGCCATATTATAGATGGGTTCCATGCTCAATTGAAGATATTTGTAATGTCCCCATTTTTAGACTTATGGGATTAGCTTGGTTTGGTGACCCTCACAGGCTAATCAGGCGATCAAAGGGGGGTCAGATGGTGGAGCCAGCGTTGGGATTCCATTTTGGAGGTTCAGATTATCAGATCTTCTCTTCGTTCGGATCATTTTGGTCATCTTACTATTTTTAGTAAGTGGTATTTTGGGTATGGTCAGGATTAGCAGGGTGTCTGCACGGAGCGTCAGATATCTCGGGATCGAGTTTCAGAGAATCTCCAATTTGAGAGACTTACTATTTATAGTAAGTCTATTTTTAGCAGTGGCTATTTCTAGCAAGGCAATGCCTATTCCTAGCTAGGCAGTTGGACTTGGTGCTTTCTCTGAAGTTCGTTGATTGCAGTCAGACAGTTCAATGGCTTATATTTTAAATGTGTTATTAAATTAAATTATTTTGATTTAATTTAATAACTTACGACTTTATAACTTAATGTTATAAAGTGAGATTATTTTTAAAGCCAATTAAGTGAAAATATTAAAAAGTGTTTTTTCCAAAAAGCCTATATATTCTACTCGAAAAAGCACTTTTCTCATCCATTATTGAAATCATTTTTTATTGAAGTTCGTGAAGAAGACAAACCTGGCTAGGGTTTCGAGGACTGATTCCTCATCTCGTGATTTGAGCCATTGCCTGTTAATGGTGAATTTCACAGCTAATTATTTCTAAAATCACAGTTCGGTGCTGTTGTGTATCAGA
Organism: Chamaecyparis obtusa; assembly: GCA_027943335.1. Lineage (NCBI taxonomy): Eukaryota > Viridiplantae > Streptophyta > Pinopsida > Cupressales > Cupressaceae > Chamaecyparis > Chamaecyparis obtusa. Next base: position 128,114 of record BSBK01007410.1, on the reverse strand, counting down.
TTTGTGAGAATTCTGAATCTGGAGTTTGAAGTTTGTTGTGGGATTGTGTCTGTGTATTCAATACTTGGATTTCTGGAATAACTTTTGGATGTTACCTATATATTTTTCTGATTATCACAAGGGATTGTGAAAGAAGGGATCATCGATTTTCATGTGGGAAGAAGTATTCTTTGGCTGCGATTTTTAAAATATATTGGGACGTCATTTGCTGGCATGCGACTTCTTTCCAAACAGTCCACGTCTTTGAATCTGCTGGCACGTGAATGTTTGGAAGCTAGCGGCAGTCTTTAGGATCACGTAAGCGATCAGAACAGCATCAAACTTCTCTTTGGTGGCTGTCGTACATGCCTGGATCACTCATGTTTTGATTGGTGAGTGTTTGGGTCGATTGAGATTCATTTGCAGTATACGCAGGGAGGAAATCTGCAAGGTGGTGACATTTCCAGAATTTAGTGACAGCCAATGGGGTGGCGGCTGCAAGTTTGGTGGAGACGTGACATTGAAAGGAAATTTGCAATTCCAGGTGCCTTAATAAATTTACGAAAATAAGTTGTTTATGTTTTGATTAGCTAAATGAAGTTTTATTTGGTGATAGTTTGAAGAAAACTATTTATCTATAAGTCGATAATTCAATGATATATTTTCAGAATTGTTTCGCATGAGTATTATTTCAATATAGTTGCAGATGTTTTAAAATTAATATTGAAAATTTAGGAAGAGCCATTTCCGGTTCTTCACAATATTTGCCAATGATAACTATAGTCCCTCAAAATATTATTTTATTCTCCATTGCAATACAAGGGCTCCCAACAATGCTTAGTGCTTAATATCAACTTCATTTGTGAACAGTTCAATATCAACTCTACACAGTCCTCCAAAGTCTATTGTAGTCCAACCAAGTCAGCTCATGGTCCACCTTCAAGTTCATCGGCAAGAGGAACATTATCGACGAACATATGAGATCTCAAATTGATAGTCCAAGTCTCCTCGATGTCCATTAAGAAACACAGAGACCACAAGCATTAGGAAGAGTCTCACCGTCAACCTTTTTGGCAATAGAACAACCATCGGCAAATGTCACATCAAAGTCACAGGTCATCCTAATGATCAACAAGTCAATAGCAGTCCAAATGAACTCATCATCAAGTATATACATTAACTGTGTTTTCAAGTCGTGTCATTAGAGCAACTTCAATGTCCTCGGGACCCATAACTTTAGCTGGATTCCAGATGCTGATGGTGCCATCGCTCATACCATCGGCAATTACATCTAAAAGAATATTTGAGTTCATGCCATAACACACGCATATGAACCTAAAAGATAGAACCCAACACTCGATGAAGTTTTATAAAAAACACAAATTGACAATATTAACCGATTCTTATTTATCAGTTCTTAAGTTGTGTTCGACATAGACTTCTATTTGTTTTAATTCTGGTCTTTCTTTAAAAGAAATATCACCCATGTGTTATCGCTTCCGCAACAAAAATATATATATCGTTTTAAATGATATATTCTGTCAGGCTCTTATTCCACGTAGACTCTTATTCCATGTCATCGCTGAAACCATATAGCCGTTGCACTTCATCATATTGATGATCACTTGTCATTATGAAGAATGGAAAGTGATTATACTTTCAAGATAGAATTTATATTTTGAGTAATCTGAACTCTCAAATCTAATCGGATCTTCCTTAGCAAGGCTTTGATACCATGTTAAATATGATTAAATTTCTTTCAGATTTGATCTATTTATGGCTTTTCTATTTGCGAAATATGATTCTTACAATCACTGTACTTTCTTGCAGACTATAATCAGAATATTGAACTTGATAAATATGAAGTTGATGCCAAATCAATATTGAGAAATACTGATCATGAATTCAAAAGTCTGAATTTTTCCTTAATGGTATTCGATCTACAAGAGCAGAACATTTATTGATTTCGATGTCTCCTGTTGTGGATCGGATCAGCATTAAATATATAAGGAAGAGACACATCCCATGAGCAGACATGTCTCCACAAAGTGGAGGCATGTCCGTTCATGAGATGTCTCATGAATTGTGCCTTTTCATCTTAAATGTTACTTAATAAACATAAATGCTTACCAAGTTCGATCTGTATTTATCTTGCACAAATAAATAACATCCAATCTGGAAATGATCACCGATAATGATGCTCGATCGGGATCCTAAATGAAACATGAGATGCCAATAATCTGCAAGCAATAACCTCTAAATGCAGATCTGCGAGTAATAACCTCTAAATGCAGATCGATTATATATTTGGAATATAGTAGATTTCAATCAGTTATATAAGTGATCATCAATTTCCAGAATTTATTGCAAATGATGACATGAATATATATACAATTAAATATATATGTGTGTATACATATGTCAGTACATACTGACATATATATACACACACATATTATCAAATCGATCATCATTTCTATATCTGACCGAAGCTACCATATTTCAACAGTCGGAAAGAAAATTGAACAAAATAACAAACTGTTTCTGTTAAAGTAAATCAGATTTATGAGTAGATGTGAAGTATAGATCTTTTCAATTTATTGTTTCACAATGAATCTTTATTTACTAATGTATTCAATCTGCGGGTGGCAGTTAGTATGAGGAGAACACAATTCTTATTCACAAAATATATTTCGAATCTAAAATGTTGATATCAATCTCAATGGCTTGCACTTACCGATTTTTGTACATCCATTTAGACCGATTTCATTTAGTATATATATCGCTCGAAGGGACATGTCTATGAATAGGCATGCCTCCACACGAACATAGTCATGTCTGTTTGCAGACATGTCAGTAGCGATTAGTAGTATTGTTAATAACAAACAACATTAACCAATCTGCATAATTAATCGATACATTATATTGATCAATATAATCGTAATCCATAAACAGGTATAATCGGTATGATTAAGTTTATACATGTTAGTTTGATTTCCATAATCAATAGTATATGAAATATTTCATATAATCGTTTCCCATAAACATTTCTCATAACCGATTTACCTATTAAATGATATTAGAATCAAGTCTTTAAGAATATCGATTAAGTCGATAACCTCAACAATATACACTTGGATTCATTAATGAATGTGGTCAATTATGATCAACCATTTGATCATTAATCGATATTCAATTTGGTTCTTATGGATTATATATTAATGAGCATATTAGTTTGGTTGATATGATTATCAATTCAACATAGATTAATATATCAACATTATGAGTAATGATTTAAATATAGTATTCACAAATGTATGTATAGATATTTAATATATATAATAATAAAATCAATTATTGTTATATACATTTGATATGTGTACATACATATAATAAATCACTATTCATAATGTTGGTATAATCAACATTCTATTTATCTGACCGAAGTTACCATCATTAACACTCCTTGTTAGCTAGGGACGATAAAATCTATCCAAGAGTATAACACAATAGATCCAGTAATTGTGTAGGAGAGATATCACCTCACCATGATATCAGGAGGTATGGTATAACCAAGAATATCAAGTCACGTGATATTCACCATAACTCACAAATATCCATATTTATGGTATGTGCACTTGGCATCATGAGACATGATGCCTACCATATATATACATTTGATATGTGTACATACACATAATAAATCACTATTCATAATGTTGGTATAATCAACATTCCATTTATCTGACCAAAGTTACCATCATTAACACTCCTTGTTAGCTAGGGAGGATAAAATCTATCCAAGAGTATAACACAATAGATCCATTAATTGTGTAGGAGAGATATCACCTCACCATGATATCAGGAGGTATGGTATAACCAAGAATATCAAGTCACGTGATATTCACCATAACTCACAAATATCCATATTTATGGTATGTGCACTTGGCATCATGAGACATGATGCCTACCATAATAGATATCAGATCATGGCATATCCACGGATATTAAGACTCATAATATCCACCATGATGATCTCTTGTAAAGCCATTTTGGTTTATTTAATGATATCAAACCTTATGATATCTACCATAATGTCTAAGAGATACTAGCTATCATGACATGTCCATGGATATCAATGTTAGTCCTAACCGGTTACTGAGAGGGAAGGGGGAGTGAATCAGTAAACACAATTTCTATTCCAATTAAACCTTATATATATTTTTGCAGTATTAACATAATATAATCAATCACTCATAAACAGAAATAGAAATACACAGGTCAACACAACATATATACATGGAAACCCTCAGTTAGAAGGAGAAAACCACAGTGGGACAGAACCCACAACTTTACTACTACAGTAATAAAGGTGCGCTGTGAGGAGCTTACAAAGCACTTGTAAGAGAGCTACCCGGTAAAGGGATTTGGTAGAAGACCTGTTAAGATCTTGACCCTGTTAGGAGTCACCTTGCAAAAGGACTTTCAACACCAATTAAGATGTTACTCGGTTAAGGGATTTATACAACGAACCTGTTAGGGTTCACCCTGATAGAGGGATTTGAATATGCTTAACAATGTAAAAGCAATGATCTGTAATGACACTTTTTGTCTGATTAGATCATGCCTGTTACCCTTTCCGCTATGCTTGGCTGTTGAACCTCTCTGCCTTTCACCTCTTGTGACCGTAGCTTCTCTCAGAAGATAACTCTCTCCTGCTCTGAATATTCAACAACACCTCTTGTGTATCCCGTGACCTGTATTTATAAGACATTAATCTTATTAAAGAATACTTCTCACAGTTCCGCCAAGCTGTAAACTCACCCATAAATCATGCATGCAAAGAACTTGCAAAATGATCTTGAGTTTACCTTGAAACATCCACGTAGAAATAAAGCTAACTCCAGTTCTAACAGTGAATGCTCCATATAATATGGTTTTAACTGGAACAGCTCTGCATAATCCGGTTCGAATTAACATGCAATCGACCAATATCAAACTTATACCCGGTTGGCCTCGGTATTTCTTAGAAGACCGGTTGTTAACACTCTAGTTAGTCTATCGGTACATACTAAGGAGTATAATTAGTCTACCGGTTCAAGTGGGATTGATGTTTTCTTTTAACTGAACCAATGACAACTTAAATATGTCAACAATCAAGTCACATGATATCCATCATGAGAGTGAAATTGATCATTGTAAAGTCGTCACCTTACAATATCAATCAGATACAAGTGTTTTTTATTGAAAAGTCGTCACCCTTCAACAATGTCCACAGGGGGCCCATGAAGTCATGGAGTCACACACATGACGATAAAAGAGTTTACACATTAAACATCTTTAAATATTAGTACAAATAAAGAATAATTGAGACTCAATCTCAAATTTAATTTACATTTTCAACCATACCAGGTTTATCCTAAAAGTGTTCAAACTTCATCCTGGAGAGTGGCTTGGTGAGAATGTCTGTTGTCTGATCACTTGTACTAATATAGTCCAACTGGATCACATTCCTTTCTCCCATATCTCTAACATAGTGATAAGGAATCTCAATGTGTTTTGATCTATCATGAAATACTGGATTCACTGAAAGCTTGATGCAACTTTGGTTGTCACAATGGATGACAATAGGATTCAAGAGTTGTCCAAACAATCCTACAAGCAATTTCCTAAGCCACACCGCTTCTTTTGCTCCCATGGAGGCTACAATGTATTCATCTTCTGTAGAACTCTGTGCAATTGAGGATTGTTTCCTACTGATCCATGAGATCATTGCTAATCCTAAACTGAAACAACATCATGATGTGCTCTTTCTGTCAACCACACTTCCAGCCCAATCTGAGTCAGTGTATGCATGTAGATCTAGGTCTACCTGTTTGTATCTAAGACCATATCCAATTGTGCCTCAAAGGTATCTCAGAATATGTTTTTCTGCAGCACGATGTATCTCCATTGGTTCACACATAAAATGGCTAAGTGCATTCACTGCATAACAAATATCAGGTCTAGTGTTGACCAAACCTCTTCAAAATGTCAATACTCATAGTATACTTTCCTTGATTCAGAGTGATGCCATCTGCCTGTTGCCAAACTTCTAATCCAAGGAAGTAATGTAGGATACCCAAATCTTTCATATCAAATTCTGAAGCTAAAGGTGATCTTCTCCTGTGATTAACAGGTCATCAACATATAAAATAAGAATTAACATATCACCATCAATTACCTTAGAGTAGAGGTTTGAATCTACATCATTCTTGGAAAACCCTAATTTCAAGAAGTAGTGATCAATTCTTTCATATCGGGCTCTAGGGGCCTGTTTGAGCCCATACAAAGCCTTCTTCAATTTGCAAACATGTGATTCAGCCTCATGTATAACAAATCCTTCAGGTTGCTCTAGATAGACTTCCTCCTCAATAGTACCATTTAGGAATGCAGTCTTCACATCCATTTGATGGATCTTCCATCCCTTTGATGCTGCAATAGCAATTATGACTCTGACTAAAGTGTATCGGGCAATAGGGGCAAATGTCTCTTCATAATCAATTCCCTCTTTCTGGCAACAAACCGGGCTTTGTGTTTTTCAATGCTACTATCTGCGGCATGTTTGATCTATAAGAGCCATTTTGACGATACAATAGATTTTCTTTTAGGCCTTTGTACGATGTCCTAGACATCATTTTTTACAATGGACTTGTACTCTTTTGTCATACCATCTTTCGAAACTTGATGATTGAGAGTTTCTTCAACACAGGATGGTTCTGAATTTATGATCTCACTCATCAAGGCAACATAACTAGAGAATTTGTGAGGTCTCTTGCTTTCCTTGAAGGTTCCCTTTGGTGCTGCATAATTCTTGGCTTCTTGAATCATCTTCCTAGCCCAAAGTGGTATCTTTTGGTTTACATTACTAGGTTCATTTAAGGGAGCAATTTGACCAACATTTTCAATCTCTCAGGAGTCTCCCTCTGAATCTCAAGAGCATGATCCTCTTCCATATTTTTAGGAGGATCTTGATCTTCTGTCGAGAGTTTTTGGATCTCGTGAAAGCAATGTCTTCCTCAAAAATGACATCTCTGCTAAGTTCAATTAATCTTTTTCTAGGTATATATATCCTATAGGCTTTAGATGTTTCACTATAGCCTACAAATACTCCTTTCCTGTCTGAGGGTTCTAACTTAAACCTCTTTTCTTTAGGTACATGAATGTAGACTGGACAACCAAAGATTTTTAAATGGCTTATATCAGGTTTGATACCAGAGAATGCTTCTTCAGGGGTTTTGTTGTCTAGAAGTGAATGAAGACATCTATTTTGGATGTAGACAGTTGTTCTAGAGGCTTCAGCCCAAAGTGAAGTTTCTAAATCTTGATCATACATCATAGCTTTAGCAGCTTCAACTATAGTTCAATTCTTTCTTTCTACCACCCCATTTTGTTGGGGATTATAAGTTACAGTAAATTCCCTCTTAATCCCAACATTTACACAAAATTCCTTAAAAATGTCTGAAGTATATTCCCCACCATTATCTGTCCTTAGTGTTTTGATTCTCTTCCCTGACATGTTTTCTACAAGAGCTTTGAATTCCTTGAACCTCAAAAGGATTTCTTCAGACTCTTTACATTTAAGAAAATATATCCAAGTTTTCCTAGAGAAGTCATCTATAAATATTACATAGTACAAAAATCCTCCTATAGAGGTTACAGACATAGGTCCGCATAAATCAAAATGAATTAGTTCTAATACATTTTTAGATTTTCTATCACTATTGTGGAAAGTTCCTTTTGTATTCTTTCCTAGGGCACAACCCTTGCATGTTCCTTCATGATTTTGATTTAGTTTAGGCAAACCTATCATCATTTTCTCAATGGAGGGTAGAGCACAAAAATGGAGATGCCCTAATCTCCTATGCCAAATCTCGTTTGAATTTGAGGATTCATGAATTGGGGCTTGAGAGGGAGTAGTGCATAGTTTATAAAGATTTCCATGTCTAGTTCCTATAGTATGAGCCTTCTTGATTGTGGAGTTCTTTGGCCATGCTAGAACTTTGCCTTCCATAAAGGTTATTCTATACCCTTTATCTTCAAGCGTAGAAATGGAGACTAGATTTCTCTTTATCCCTAGCACAAATAGTAGTCCTATGAGTTGAAGAGATATGCCTGATTTCAGGTTTATAGTATAGGTTCCAAGTCCTTTGACTAGGTAGTTAGAGTCATCCCCAATAGTTACTTCCTCATCGGAATTATCCACTAGAGTGTCTAGGTGTTCTCTGAATCTGGTAATATGGCATGATGCTCCACTATCAATTGGCTAGGTGTTGAGGCTGTTTGACACTTGGCTTGATACGGCTGAATAGAAGACCAACTTCTTGGTATCATTTTCCATGCTAGCCTTTCCAACTTCAACAATAGAGGCTTGTTGTTTTGTCCTATCCGGACACTTCATGGCATAATGTCCATACTTGTCGCACCTGAAACACTACAGTTGAGACATGTCCTTTCGCTTCTAGGTAGTATTTTCCATTTGTACCCTTGTCCTTCCTCTTTTTCCCTTTCTTGTGAGAGTGACTGTTCAGCACATTAATATCTTCATTTGTGGTAATTTGGCTAATCCCTCTGGTGATCAATCTAGATTCTTCTTGAATACAATCTGTCCTTAATCAATCAAACTTGGAGAGCTTTGAACGCGCACTTATTCCTTGAATAAATGATTCCCATGATGTTGGGAGCCCATTTAGAGCCATCATTGTTAACTCCTTGTTGTCAATTAGATGATCAATTGTAGAAAGTTTGTCCCTTAATTTGGAGATCCTCATAAAATATGATGTGACAGTTTCTCCTTTGTTCATCTTCACATGATGGAGTTGTCTTTTCAATGTGAGTGCTTTGTTGGTGTTGTTTATTTCATACATATTCTCAAGTGATTTGAACATGTGATATGTTGTGTCATATTTTGAAATGACTAGAACAATGTGATCTCTAACTGCATCTACAATCACTTTCATAGCTTTGCCATTTTTTCTTGATCCATTCAAGTTTCTCAACATCATTGTCTGGTTCAGGTATGTTTACCATTACGAATGAATCTAGTTCATTCTTTCTCAAGGTAAGCATAATCCTAAACTTCCATGATACAAGATTTGAGGCTCCTTCCAAACGATCTTCGAATCTGACTCCACTTGCCATTGTAGAAAGGAATGTGAATTTATAAGAGTCAAATGGTAGTCTAGATAATAGATTATCTCAAATCTGATTTTATCTTCCTTAGACTGGCTCTGATACCATGTTAAAGTAAATCAGATTTATGAGTAGATGTGAAGTATAGATCTTTTCAATTTATTGTTTCACAATTAAGCTTTATTTACTAATGTATTCAATCTGCAGGTGGCAGCAAGTATGAGGAGAACACAATTCTTATTCACAAAATATATTTTGAATCTACAATGTTGATATCGATCTCAATTGCTTGCACTTATCGATTTTTGTACATCCATTTAGACCAATTTCATTTAGTATATATATCACTTGGAGGGACATGTCTGTTCGCAGACATGTCAATAGCGATTAGTATTATTGTTAATAACAAACAGCATTAATCGATCTGCATAATTAATCGATACATTATATTGATCATTCCATTGATCAATATAACATAATCCATAAACAGGTATAATCGGTATGATTAAGATTATACATGTTAGTTTGATTTCCATAATCGATAGTATATGAAATATTTCATATAATCGTTTCCCATAAACGATTCTCATAACCGATTTACATATTAAATGATATTAGAATCAAGTCTTTAAGGATATTGATTAAGTCGATAAGCTCAGCAATATACACTTGGATTCATTAATGAATGGGATCGATTGTGATCAACTATTTGATCAGTAATCAATATTCGATTTGGTTCTTATGGATTATTTATTAATCAGCATATTAGTTTGGTTGATATGATTATCAATTCAACATAGATTAATATATCAACATTATGAGTAATGATTTAAATATAATATTCACAAATGTATGTATAGATATTTAACATATATAACAATAAAATCAATTATTATTATATACATTTGATATGTGTACATACATATAATAAATCACTATTCATAATGTTGGTATAATCAACATTCCATTTATCTGCCCGAAGCTACCATCATTAACAGTTTCCACACCAAATCCACACGAACTTTGATTCCATCCCAAAATCTGCCCAATTTTTGAGTAATTTGGTAATTTTGTGAAATTTTCTAGGGTTTTGTGGGTTTTTGGAAGGTTTTTTACATGTTTTTTGCAATTTTTTACATGATTTTAATGCAAACTGGGTCAACAATTGGTCAATGATTTTTCCCCAAATTGGTTTTTTGGGAAAAAAATAGATTGGCTCCACGATTCGTGATTAATCGGGTATAATCGCAATTTTTTGCAGATTATTGCTTCTCTACTGCAGACAATTGATAGTTGAAGGTAATTCTCTATTGTGGATGTCCACCCTTTTGGTGTTGATGTCTACACTTAGTGTGCTACGATGGTAGTGATTGAATCCTTGTAGAGATGTTGTTTCTATAGTATGTTGTATTATTGAGAAGTCGATTAGAAACATGACAATGATGTCCACGGTATTATGATGCTACAGGATGTCGCACTATCTCTCTTGTTGATCCTAGATGAGTAGTTGTTATTAAAAAGGTGTTTTGGTCATTGCAAGTTGTTGGAGTATGGAAGTGCAGAGAAGAGTATTGTTGGTTGCCTACAACATAGATTGTATGTGCTATGGAACATGGATTGTATGTCCTCCACATTTAATGCTATGGTTTTGCGGTTTGGAACATACATTGTATGTGTTGTAGATGTTGCACTCTTATCCTATCAAGTCTAAATCAGAATGGTTGTGGCAGCCTGGATCGACATGAGAATGTGAAAGAAGCCTTTAGAAATGATGATGGATGTTCAAGGAACATCTCTATGTGGTCCGCATGGCAATGATTGATTGTTTTGGTGCTGCATTTTGTTTGAAGTTGGTTTTCTAGGTAATTTGTAGATGTCTAACAGGGTCTTTGGGCTCGCTCGCGCTTTACATTTGGGGGTTTGTGCAAGCTTTGGAGACTGTGATGAGTAGTATTTGAGTCCTACCATGCCCTGTTGTGATCTGCATTAAGCAAACTCAGTTGTGTTTTTGGGTCAATTGGTGATGTGCTACATTCTATATATATATGTTACCTTATTGCTGAACTTGGAAGATGTGCACCAATGCATTTAATGTTCGTGGTTGCATTGGAAGATGTAATTAAAGGTTTTTGGGCCCTCTCTATCTCCTAGTCTGGACCACCTTCACCACATTGTGTTGTTGAGGCCAACTTCTCGGGGTCATTGCTTCAAAGAAACTTAATTGATGATTTCCTTCAAGTTAAAAGTTCATTTATAGAAGATCAAATCAGTTGCAAAGTGTGTGGTGTGTGTGGATTGTGGAAGATGTGAAATTGAGAAAGCAGATGTGTGCGGTGGAAGCAGTGGAGCTGAATTGATGAAAGGTTTCTTGAGACATCATGTCAAAAGCATCTACATTCTAAGGAGACTGTTAGAAGCTGTGAGCTGGAAGCATGTAATTCACTTTCATGTATCTTGCGCTGAGATAGTGAACCTCCTGAACAGGTCCTCCTTGTATCTTACTTTGAGATACTGAGTCTTGGGTGCAAGCCTGGCAGTGAGACTCGTGTTATATTTTTCATATGTTGTGAGATATCTCTCACCGTGGTTTTCCATCAATGGCTTTTCCACATAAATCTGGTGTTCTCTTGAGCATTGATGTTGATTGCTTTATCTTTCACTGCTGCTGATTTATGTTATATGTTTTCAAATTAGAGTAAAAAGACTTAGTATTGTTAAAGACTGATTCACCCCCGTCCCCCCCAGTCTTCAGTTGTGTTCAACATATTCAATTTGACTTATTTGAGTGATAGTCTGGAAGTTGCAGGAAACCCATAGATAGGTGATTTACATGTGGAAAGTAAAATTTTCAAGATTCTCCAATAGGAAGCCTGACCATTTTCAAAATGTTTCTTTGCAGGAGAGTACAAACCAGATATGCAGTTCTGGTACAATGGCGTGGAAATGTAGATTGACAATCTGCTTTTGTGCAGAATTTTGGCATATAACAAAGAAAGTAACTTACCTGGTCATCTACTAGCTTACCTTCCACACATTTCTTCTGTTTCTGGGATTTTTACAATGATGTAATTTATGGTATTCTTACAGGCCATCTGCATGCACACATGGAAAATAGACATTTTTGTTCATAGTATTAGCATAAAATTCTAATTTATTTAAGCAATAACAAGGTAGAGGTAACTAGGCAAGGGCAAGGACCATAGCAAGGCCAATCCAGAGTTTGTTTTGGCATTTATCATTGACAACAAACTAGGGATTATGCTCACTATCTTTTGGATCCACGTCTATCTTACAATTTCACAACCAAGCTCCCTAAAGTCCTTGGACCATATTGCAAAAGTGTTGAACTTACCTAATTCATAGTTTCTCCCAAAAGGTGGATAACAACCCACAAGACCAGTAGATCTTCCTGGGAATGACACATTACATTGCTTATGTCTCATATATAAAGAATACATTGAGTTACCGGGTCTGCACCTTGGACCCTCGAACCGGGTTCGAGTGTGCACCGGGTCCAAGTCCGCACAATGGCGTGTGTTGGGTCCGGGTGCGCACCAAGTCCGGGTTCGCACAACAATGCGTGTCGGGTCCGGGCAAGGTCCATACTTGGACCTGTGGGTCCGTCCGGGTCCAAACCACCAAGGACCGCCAAGGACCCGCGACAATTAAGTTAAAGGGTGGGCCCAAAAAATATTAAAATGACATTTTTTTTATTATTTTTTTTGTCCAAACCCTAAAACAACCCTAATAAGGAGCCTCCAAACACATTTAATTTCACATTTGCTTTCTCATTTGGCTCTCTCATTTTGCTCTCTCCATCTTGCAAGTTTGAAGTGAGGTGATTGTATTCAAAGGAGATCAATTGTGGAGTTGCAAATACCTTCCAAAGAGCAGATTTGAGTGTTTAAGGTGGTGGTACCCTAAATTTTGAGAGTCCAAAAACATTATCAATAAGAAAGTTTCTCCATACTAAAAAAATAAAAGAAAGGAAGCTTTATGACACAAATAAATAGAACTAACTAATCGAAGCCTTCAAAAAATGCTGGAATTTCAACCTGCTGCAAAGATGACGCCGACAGAGCCTGAAGATGGTCGCATTTTAAAAATCTAAAAACGACCCAATTCGCGAAATAAAATTTCCTATCTCCAATAAAAATCTTATCTTTCCATGAGGTGTTTTGGTTTTTCGACCAGACCCAAATCCGAAAGTTAGGTAGTTATTTTTTAGTTAGTTTATTGTTTTTCAAAATAATTTGTAATAAAGATTGTGTCTTTTCACCCTAAAGAGGTGTGAAAGCCACTCAAAAACATATATATACATAATTTAAAATGTAGAGAGAGGGACACATTCGAATAAGCAATTAGAAGAATATTTGTAAGGGAAGATGTAAATATTAAAGCATGACTTTAATATAAATTTCAATATTATATTTTAATAATAAATAAAAGGTCCCTTTTTCAAGGCAAAGAGATTGCAATTAAAATGTGGATTCGTCCTTTGTGATCAATAAATAGATTATTGAATTAGTCTAATAGAGTTTTATTTTTGCATTGGATATTTTCCTGCATTCTTTGTTCAACAATCAAGATAGTGTGAAATATAGATGTGCTTCCTTATCTTTGTCTAATCAGACTTCCAGTTGGAGAAGTTAAATTCCTTTTGGACTAACGGAGAATTGCATATAAGATTTGTCTTTTGTAGAGCTTAGGAATAATTGATGATATTTTTGATAAATATTGTCTCATAAAGTTGTACGTAATAATCCTTGTTATAGTTGACTCTATCGCCCAGATAAACAAAGGCACTAGTCATTTAAAATCATTGGAATATAATTATTGGAGTTATTAATTGAAGTCATAAATCTATATACTTCCTTCTTGCAAGCATCAAATCCATTATTAAAAAACCTTACATAAACATACAACCATTTCAAGTAATCACATAACTTTATATTGATTGAGTTTGAGGATTTTGCCATCCGAAGAACTCGCCAAGTCTAAATTCGCTATATAAAAGCTTTGAGCAAGGTGATCAGGTTCGAAGTAAAGGTTTACCCGCCTAGGTATAGCGAAGCCTGAAGTGCAAGGGAATCAAGGTCATAACCATTTGTTGGCTAGAACTAATTGTGAAATCCTATAGGAGAATTGGCAAGCTCTTGGATTTCAAATCTGTGGTTTTGGGAACCAACATAAGGTATGCATTTCAACCATATTCTTTAGTTTTTTGATAGATTGTTTCAAGTTTTTGAAAATTTATAAATTATTTTCAAGTATTTGTAAAAGTTTTGAAGTTTTTTTCCATTTTTGTTATAGATTGCAACAATGAGTAGTCAAAGCTCAGTGGGTGGGTCTCAAAATTTTAAAATTGATAAAGGGTCTCCTCTATGGAAATACACTACAAGAATTACTCAATGTCCTAGGTGGGGGGTTTGTATGGAATGCAGTTTTTGCAACTCAGAATATAGAAGCTCCTACTACCGAGTAAAACTTCATTTTATGGGCCCTGGGGATAAAGGGATTAATACGTGTGAGGGTCCACCGGGGGGAGATAAGAAGGGGCTGCCACCTGGACAAATAGCAGCATTCATTAAAGAAAAAGAAGATGCAGATAAATTAGTTGCAAAGGGAAAACAAAGTGGCTATACTTCTGGGAAAAAAAAACCAATACCACAACCACCCACTCAAACGACCTTTAGACATCCTTTCTTGCCTATCCCTTCCAGAGAGTATGGAGATGTAGATGAACCACAAGTCACCACCCGCAAGAGAGGCCCACTAGATCAAGCATTTCAAAACGAGGCAAGAGATATTGCTAATGAAAAAGTTGCATGTTGCCTCTATGCGAATGGTCTTCCATTCAACTTAGTGAGGTCTCCCTATTGGAGGGAGATGGTGACAACAATAAATAATGCACCTTCTGGTTACCAAGGTCCTGGATTTGAAAAGGTGTGCACCACCTTATTGCATAAAGAGAAGAAAAATGTAGAGGCCCAATTAAAACCAATTAGAGATTCTTGGGTTCAAACAGGTGTGTCTATTGTCTCTGATGGATGGAAAGATTGCAAAAACCATCCCTTGATCAATGTTATTGCTCTGTCCCCCAAGGGGGCAATGTTTTTGAAGGCAGTTGATTGTGAGGGGGAAGTAAAAGATGCAAAGTTTATTTCCCGGATTCTCATTGATTCCATAGAGGCAGTGGATATGAGCACATCTTTTGGACACCATGCACCATACATTCGCTTAATTTGGTGATGCAAAAAATTGGCACCCAAGTAGAATGGGTGAAACAAATTTATGAGGGTGAGGAGATTCAAATGTTTGTGACAAACCATCATATGTCACAAGCAATTTTTAAAAATTTCTCCAAATTGGAATTATTGAAGGTAGATTTTAATATTTAATTTATTTAGTTTCATTTATCATTTTATCATTATGTCATGCTTTGCATAATTGAATTAAATATTTTGTGTTGTTTACCTATTTTAAATGTGTTACTAACTTACTATTAACATGTTCGTAGGTGGCTGAAACTCGTTTTGCCTCTCACACAATTGTCTTGAGATGACTTGTGAAGGTAAAGGAGGCATTGTCACAAATGGTTATTAGCAACCAATGGGGCATTTGGAAGCAGTCCAATACAACAAGGGCCAAAAAAGTGAAGGCAATGATACTGGATGATGATTGGTGGGGTCGTGTGGAGTATGTTTTGGAATTCACCGAGCCAATCATGTCAATGCTTCGCTTTGCTGACACCAATGAACCATGCCTTGGGGATGTGTATGATTCCATGGATACAATGTTGGAGAAGATAAAAGTGGTAAGTCATAAATTTATAAATTTATAATACATTCCTCTATCATTGTTTATTGAGAGATATCTAAATTTTTAATTGACATAACTTACATTAAGATAACTTAGATGAACATCATTTGATA
Organism: Chamaecyparis obtusa; assembly: GCA_027943335.1. Lineage (NCBI taxonomy): Eukaryota > Viridiplantae > Streptophyta > Pinopsida > Cupressales > Cupressaceae > Chamaecyparis > Chamaecyparis obtusa. The sequence goes on along the minus strand of BSBK01007410.1, from coordinate 112,029 downwards.
TCCCAGGTGATACAAAGAAACGAGAATGATCCTGAGGACACCTTTTATAAAAAGGTGGAAGCAATTGTTCTCCAACGCTGGAACAAAATGACCACACCTCTTCACCTCCTTGCCTATGCTCTCTCTCCCAGATACTATAGTGCACCGATACTCGCTGTGCCCGGTAGGTGCCACCATATAGAGATGCTGAGGTTGCTAACAGGTACAAGGCAACACTTACTAGACTCTTTCTTGATCCAGAGGTGGGGGCAGCTGTTAGGAGAGAATTTGGATTGTTCATCTCAGGAAAAGATTTTCTCCTTGCTGCTATCAATGACCAAAGCAAAATGGATGCGATTACATGGTGGTACATGCATGGTTAGGATTTTATGTACCTCCAACCTCTTGCCATTAAGATCCTCTCGCAAGTAAGTTTTTATTTTTATTTTTTTTTTGGTCACTTGCATTGTAGAATTTAACACTTAAAATTCTTGAATTTATCTTGTATTTTTTATTTTTTATTTTGTTTGTTTTCTCTCTAGGTTGCAAGCTCTTCTACTGCTGAACGGAATTGGAGTACATACTCTTTTATCCACTCAGTGAAGCATATCCAGTTGGCTGCCAAAAAAGATGAAGACTTTGTGTTTATTCACACCAATTTGCGCCTCGTGTCACACAAGGATCCGAAATACAAAAGGGGGGCAGAGAAGTTGTGGGATGTAGCACCCGAGTCCACTGACTTGGATTTGACCATTCAGGATCTTGCTAGAGCAACTATGCTTGATGTGGATGAAGATGATGACATGGCACTTGGTGCAACTAGTGCTAGCGGAACCAGTTTGGGTGATAATGAGGATCTACTTGCACTTGCGGAAAATCCTATAGACGATGATTTTTTTGACAATCCATTTGATGATTGATGAAAACTTTGATTAGTGCTGAACATTATGTCATTAAACATTGAATCATGTTACAACTTTCAAACTTTCATGAACTATATTTTAATTCAGTAATTCAATGTAATGATTTTCATTAGAATCGTGTTTTAATGTTTATCTTTGGCATTTGGCATTGATCAATGATAAAGCATCATACTATGAAATGATTTAGTTTTACTGTTTTACACTTTTGTATATTTCTCTTATTAATGTACACACACACACACACACATATATATATATATTTAAATATATATATATTTATATATACACGAACCCCTACGAACCATAATGAAAAAAAAAATCCTCAAACCCACGAACTGGGTTCGCGTACCCAAACCCGTCCTTGAACCCGAACCGGTAACTTAGAGAATACAGTGTTTGCAAGCTGTCATGTAATAGAGTAATCACATTAACAAACTGTGTAAGAAGGTAAGTCTTCTTTTGCTGATCAATTCAATAAATAAACAAGAAGACCAGATACATATGTAGATTAAATGCAGAATGAGCACTTGGCAAAGTTCAGGTCCACAAATGATAACTTTCCTTCTTTACAAAAAATGAATATCATGATATTTCATGCGAGTAATAAAATGATTTGAAGAACTCCGTCAAAGATTTATACCAAAAAATCCTCAAATATAATGTGATTATCACATACCATATCTTAGCATCATTGTTTGTTGGCACATAAAATGTGGTTTTAGCTGGCACACCACACTCTCCTCCTGAGTCTATATTCTTATAGAATGAACCTGAATTAGGCCAATCACGTTCATGGTTCCCACTACAAAATAACAATGGCGATAATGTTACATTAAAAGAATCTTAATAATATTTCTGGAATGTTGCATGGATAGGGAATCAACGTTTTTCCAGAACATCAAAAAAGTAATATTCATCGTACCTTGCAACCATGTATGGAACCTGTGAGGCAATGGGCTCCACTTGTGCTGTGAACTGATCCCATTGGGACAAGTAACCATTTGCATAAGATAGATCTCCAATGTGAAATACAATGTCAATATTCTCCAAATCCTCAATGAGGCGGTCAGTAGTGTTCAAAGTACCTGGTTGGTAGTTGCTGTATGCATTAGAACCATCACGCTCGGCCTGAAAGCAAGCAAATAGAAAATAAAATACTTCCTTGACAGTTTCAGGTTTGCAGTTAAATGAAAATTAATGTTTCCTTGATATTCAAGGATCCAACAGCCAAAAAGGAAACAGGTTCTAGATGAGAATTCCCCTAGACAAAGATAAAATGAAAGAATTCAAATTCTTGTCCCCTATGACAGAAACAGTAACCAGATGTTGTGCATAAAATCCATGTAACTCACCTTTCCCATGTCACCAAAAATAATTACACGTTGCAAAGAATCTTGGCCAGGATATGGGGAGGCTCTAAAACTCTTCTGCTGTCCCCAAATATATGAACCATTGACCAGTCTATGACCAACCTTATAGTAGTATCTGTGCCATCATGTACAAAAATCAGGATATATATATATATATAGATCAAACTAAGCTTTCAGACAATCTAGATTTAGGTCTCTCTTCAATGTTTTCCTGAGTTTACAAAAACAGAGAACTGCACTGAAAACCATAACAATAACCACAATTTATTAAGGTAGAAAATAACTTCAAATGCCTGGGTAATAGCCCACATCAAGATACTACTCCATTTGAGCAATATAAAGTAACCTTACTTGGCATTTGGCCATAAATCCTTTAAGATGCTTGTGTGTATGAAACCAGGGTCTCGCCAGCCAACTGTACTAGCAGGTTGACCTACAAAAAGAGAATTAATCCTAGATTAATATAATGGGATTATAAAATGTGCTTTTAGATTATATTGAAAAAGGAAAGAAAGATGGGCAAAAAGAAACCAATAGTGTACAAACCTTCACATGAACAAGAGAAAATAATTGCACAGGTTATCAAACATGAAGGTGCTATCGCATGAACAAGAGAAAATAATTGCGCAGGTTATGAAACATGAAGGTGCTATTGCATGAGACTATAATTTTAAGGGACCATTACTTTATTGTTCTCAGCAATTTTCATCTATATTTTACAAAGTGAAACTTAGGCTTTGTTTTATTTTACATCTTTTGGACTGAACCATTTCAAGCATAGTTAGCAGATCTGGCTGGATCTGGTTCATATCTGGTCGAATTCAGATTTTTAGAATCGCCAAAATTGTTTGATAGAGACTGTATTTCTACAAAAAAAATGGCCTTCTAAACAAATCATTTTTTTCAAAACTAATAGTTATGATTTTAAGCCAACTTTTCACATGCATTACTCATTTGGAACAATTTATTCCTTACCAAACCAAGCAAAACAACTCTACCCCAAATCCCAATCATTTAAATAAAGGAGAATTTTGAAAGAAAACAGCCCTTTACTTCCTAACAATAAAATGTACTGAAAAGGGAGAAAACTGAAAGAACTAAATTAGAGTGGTATCAGAGCATAATCCTGCCATCCTGTGGAAGATAGTTCATGCAAACGTATAAATGAAAGAAAGGGACAAAAGCTATGGACAAACAACTAGCCAACAAATTAAGGAGTTTCATGGAACAAACTAATGAGAGGTTTGAGCGAACCAATCAGTTAATCCTTCAAGCCATCCAAAACATGAGTAATAACAATAACCACAATGGACGACCCACTTCTCCCATAGGAAGAGATCTACGCTCTAATCATTCTGAGAATTTGCCCTCAACCCAAGATTGCACCATGAGGCCAACTATACCTTCATTTCTTCCAAGAGAGGAACCTATCACAGGAGGAGAAGATCCATCCACCCACTCAGTAGAAGAGATCACTCAAATGTATGCTAGCTTAGAACCAGAAATACAAAGACTCATTCCCTTCAAGGAATACTATGAAACCAAAACCATGGCAAGTAATGGACGGAAAAGAAATCATGGGGAAAAAGACATTAAAGCCAAGGTAGGGAAAATGTCCCTACCACACTTCGAGGGGACGGGAAAGGAAACAGCTCAAGCTTGGGTCCAAAAACTAGACACCTACCTCTCTCTCAACCTGATGACTGAAGAAAATGCCATTAAATTTGCCATAACGCACCTAACAAGGGAAGCCCACAATTGGTGGCACCATGGAATCGTCACATTGGGTCATAAATAGGTACTTCCAAGAGTTAACTCACCTCAAACAAACAGGAACAATTGAAGAATTTGCCAATAAATTTCAGAGCCTATCAGTCATGGTCCCCGATATATCTCAAAAAAGGAGGGTCTATATGTTCATCGAAGGACTCGAAGACCACATCAAAATAAGGGTGACACTGTTTGAACCCCAAACCCTTGAAGATGCCATTAGGAAGGCAAAAATGACAGAATACGATGCAACTAAAGAAAAACAAAAAGGCAATTCCTTCAAAACACCAAATAGAGAAGTTTCAAGGAGAGATCCATCAAAATGTTTCTTATGTCAACAACCATGGAGCAAAGACCACCGATGTAACGAAAGGAGAGAACTCATCCAAAGAGGATTATGCTTTAAATGCAAAGCACCCTGGACTAAAGGTCACCAATGTAAAAGAGGACAAATGAACAACATAGAGGAGACACCCGAGGAAGGGATGCCTCTTAAAAGAGCTAGATTGGAAGAGCAAGAACTAGGAACATTAGCCGTCATCGCCCAGGGGAATGAAAATAGAACATTCCAACTTAAAGGTCTAATCAAAGGACAAAAGATAATTGCCTTGGTGGACACAGGAGCTTCACATGATTTCATTAGCAAGCAACTCGTAGCAAAAAGGAAAATACCAACCCAAGAGTTCAAAGGGTTCGAAGTAATCATGGGCAATGGGACAATTGATCAGTGCATAAGAATGGTACCCCAATTAGAAGTCTAGGTGGGGGAACATATAATCAAAATAAATTTCTTTGTGGTAAATTTGCAAAATGACCTCATTCTAGGAATGCCATGGATAAACTCATTAGGGCGATTTACAATGCATAGCCCCAACCTTGAAATTTGTTTTCAGCATCAGGGGAAAGAAATAATATTAAAGGGGATGCCAGATGGTTCTCCAAAAGTGGTATCATGTAATAGGATGGAGAAAATCCTCAAGCATGATCAAGGGGAATGGATGGTCCAATGTATGGTCCTTGATATATCATCCACTAAAGAACAAGAAATTCTTGATGGCATTCATCCTATCCTTAAAAAATATAAAAGGGTCTTTGAGGATATCCCACCAGGTTTACCTCCAAAGAGAGGATTCGAACACTCCATCAAACTAGAGGAGGGGGCTAAACCAGTTATCACAACTCCTTACTGACACCCCCACAAATTTAAAGAAGAAATTGAGAGGACCATTAAAGAACTTCTAGAAATGGGCCATATTCAACCTAGCAGCAGTCTATTTGCCTCCTCTGTCGTATTGGTGAAAAAGAAAGATGGTAGCATGAGAATGTGTATAGATTACAAAGCTTTGAATAAAAAGACTATAAAAAACCGATATCCCATCCCTAGAATTGATGAATTAATGGATGAACTACATGGAGCTAAGTTTTTTTTCAAAAATTGACCTAAGATCAAGTTATCACCAAATTAGAATGAGAAAAGAAGATACTCCCAAAACGGCTTTTAGGTGTCACTATGGACATTTTGAGTTTTTAGTCCTACACTTTGGACTCACTAACGCACCAGCCACCTTCCAATCATGTATGAATCACATCTTCAGGCAACAACTAAGAAAATTTCTACTTGTTTTCTTTGATGATATCCTTATTTACAGTGAGACATGGGAAAAACACCTCAAGCACCTTGAAGAAGTATTGAGCATTTTGGAATCAGAATCATTATCTGCAAAAATTTCCAAATGTGAATTTGGGTTAAAGGAAATCATTTATATAGGGCACAAAATCAGTGAAGCAGGAGTAAGTGTGGATGAAGAAAAAATTAAAGCTATTAAAGAATGGCCAACCCCTAGAACCCTAACACAACTAAGGGGATTTGTGGGACTTTGCAATTATTACAGAAGATTTGTGAAGGGTTTTTCAAAAATTGCAGCCCCCCTCACCAATCTAACCAGAAAGGGAGCTTTCACTTGGAATGATAAAGCCCAACAAGTTTTTGAACAACTTAAGGTAACCATGAGCACCTGTCCAGTCCTGGCTATACCTAACTTCTCTATGCCCTTTGAACTTCAATGTGATGCCTTTGGGGAAGGTATCGGGGCCGTACTCATGCAAAAGAAGCACCCCATAGCTTTCGAAAGCCGCAAGCTCACAACAAGGGAATGACACTATTCCATTTACAACAAAGAGATGTTAGCTATAATGCATGCCTTAGCCAAATTTCGTCAATACTTGGTTTGTGGAAAATTTATTGTGAAAACAGACCATAATAGTTTGTGCTTCTTTCTAAGTCAAAAGGATCTCAATGATAGAGCTTATGATTTTGATATAGAATATGTTAAAGGGGTGAATAATGGCGTCGCAGATGCACTATCTAGAAGGGCACACCTCAATACCATCACTCGTATCTCTAAGGAGTGGAAAGAAGAGATCATCAGGGAATATGACCAAGATTCACCAGCAAGGGAAATTCTAGAAGGAAACCCGCCTAATGAAAATTGTAAAGTTAGAGATAACCTTATATTCTATAAAGAAATGGTGTATTTGATTCCTCAATCTAAATTCAAAAATAAAATTCTCCCAGAATTTCACAGCAACCCCTTAGCAGGACACCCAGGATATTATAAAACATATAAGCATATCTAAGAGAAATATTCATGGAAAGATCAAAAAAAGGATGTACAGAAATATGTACAAGAATGCATGACATGTCAGCGCAACAAGGCTGAACTCTCATACCTTGTCGGGTTACTCCAACCTTTACCTATTCCCAACCAGAAATGGGAAAGCATATCTATGGACTTCATCACAGGCTTACCAAAAACACAAGGGAAGGATAGCATCTTTGTGGTAGTAGACAGACTCACCAAATATGCCCATTTCTTTGCAGTCTCAACTGAATATAAGGCAATTCAGATTGCAGATCTATTTTTTAGAGAAATTTTTAAACTCCATGGCTCCCTCAGTGTATTGTCAGTGATAGAGACAGTAAATTTATTAGCCAATTTTGGCAAGAACTCTTTAAACTGGCCGGTACAGCCTTAACCCCCAAACCCCTGTTACCATCCTCAAACCGACGGGCAAACTGAAATAGTGAACAAATGGCTAGAAGGCTACTTAAGGAACTATGTTACAGGACAACAGACCATGTGGATTAAATGGTTGCATTTGGGAGAATATTGTTACAATACAACACACCACATGTCCATAGGAATGAGTCCCTTCCAAGCATTATATGGTTATGAAGTCACATCCTTTGGAGAACTAATCCATCAAGAGAGCAAGGTACCCAAGGCACAAGACTTTATTCAACAAAGTAGAGACATCCTGAAATCCTTGAAAGAGAATATACAACAGGCTCAAAATAACCAAAAGATCTATGCGGATAAGAAACGCATTGAAAGAACCTTCAAAGTCGGAGATCTAGTATTTCTACGATTACAACCCTATAAGCAAACTTCCATTAAGAACAATGGGACAGAAAAATTGAAGCCTCGATTTTATGGGCCCGACAAGATAATAAGAATTGGAGAAGTAGCTTATGAGGTAGAACTTCCCAAGAATAGCAAAATACATAACATATTCCACGTTTCCAGACTTAAGAAAGTCCTCGGACAACATACAATTCCCTGTGATGAATTACCCCCCCTAGATGAAGAGGGGAAGCTCATTCTGCAACCAAAAATCGTCCTTGACACACGAAAAAGAAAGCTATGAAACCGAACCATTACCGAGTATCTAGTGAAATGGAAAAATCTGCCGGATGAAGATGCCACTGTGGAAAGAGAGGAGAATCTCAGATTGCTTGAGGACAAGCAAATTGAAGACGAGGGAACTGTGATGACCCTCGATTAAAAACTCTTACCAATATAAACTGTATCAAACACCAAACTTTAAACAATTGTTGTCCTTTTCCCTTAAGAAAAATATATATATTAACATGTCAATAACATTTAAGATTAATAATCAATTTATATATATTATAATATTATATTAATAACATTTAATTAACATTTGAGATTAATAATCAATTTATATATATTATAATATTATATTAATATGACAATAACATTTAATTAGTAATGAATAATTTATATATATATATATATATATATATATTATACATTATAATATATAATATAACATTTTTGTTAAGGAAAATATGATCTTTGGAATATATTTTCTGCTGTAATTTATAATGTCTGATTGTGTATATATAATAACTGAATATATATATAATGCACTGTGATTGTAATGTGATTGCAGATTGAAGAAACTATGCCATGGTGATTGATTGTTCTTCCAACCTGCAATCATCACATACAAATATGCTTCGTAACAGTTAGACGTGCCCTTTCATAATGAATAGTCACGACTCCTTTAAGTCGCTGATGCATTAGCATAAGCGACTGTTGACAACAGCCGCTTATGCTAATGCATAAGTGACTGCGATTACCTGAGTCATTAAGTAAATATATCGACTCATTAGTCAATGCTTTGCACATTAATTTGAACATCGAACATGGTTCGATTTATTCAATGTGATATTAATATATATATTATTATGTTATTATCATTATTATATTTCATCAATAATGATAATAAGATAATAATATAATCACATCTATTCTTTATAATCATTGTATATATATATATATATATATATATATATATATATATATATATATATATATATATATATATGATACGAATGAAGCTATAACTTAACACTCCCTCTTAGCGAGTGAGTATTAAACATCAAAAGTCTATCATGACATCCACACTTCGGGACACACAAATTAATGTAGTCTTGTCATAAAATTAGACTTGAATATCATGATTTCCGCACAGTCGGGACACACAATTAAGTAGTCTATCATGATATGGTTTCGTTATTACACATCCAGTAATAACAAGAGTCAAGATCTCCGCACATTCGGGACACACAATTAAGTAGTCTATCTTAACACTTTGGTTAACCATTTACAAGATCGTCACCTTGAAATGTTAACCCACACACAAATGATCATTTTACACAATATTGCAATATACATATTTTTACATTTATTCATGAATAAAAAACTTATAAATAAGTGAATTTAGATCATACATCACAACTTGATCATGCCGAGTTTGTTTCTGAAGTATTCTATTTTCAACTTTGCAAGTGGCTTAGTGAAAATATCAGCACTCTGTTCTTCAGTACTAATGTACTCTAGCTTTATAATATTTCTATCTACCATATCTCTTATGTAGTGATATGGGATCTCAATATGTTTGGACCTGTTATGGAAAACTGGATTAACAGATAACTTGATACAACTTTGATTGTCACAGTGAATCACAGTTGAATCTAAAGGTTTTCCAAACAATCCAAATAATAGCTTTCTTAACCATACAGCTTCACGTGCTCCCATGGATGCTGCCATATATTCAGCTTCAGTGGAGCTTAATGCTACTGCTGATTGCTTTCGACTAAACCAGGAGATCATAGCCGAACCAAGACTAAAACAACACCCTGTAGTGCTTTTTCGATCAGTAGTACTTCCAGCCCAATCAGAATCTGAATACCCTTGAAGATTGATTTCTACCTTTTCATACTTTAGCCCAAATCCAATAGAACCTCCGAGATATCTCAAGATATGCTTAGCTGCCATTAAGTGTATTTTCTTGGGCTCACACATAAAGTGACTCACAACATTGGTTGCATAACATATGTCAGGTCTAGTATTCACCAAATGCATAAGAGAACCAACAATCTCTCTGTACAATGTAGGATCAGAGGGTTCAGACTCTTCTGCTTCAGCTTTGAGTTTGTGTAAATTTGTTTCCATAGGTGTGGATAAAGGCTTACATTCCATCATTCCAAACCTGGTTAGAATATCAATAGTGTATTTTTGTTGATTTAGCAAAATATGGCTTTCCTTTTGAAACACTTCCAACCCTAGGAAATAATGTAAGAGTCCTAAGTCTTTCATGTCAAATTCAGCAGTGAGTTCTTGCTTACATCTTGCAATGAGATGATCCTCTCCTGTTATTAAAAGATCATCTACATAAAGAACTAAAATAACCATGTTGCCATCTGTTATCTTAAAGTAAATGTTAGGATCTGCATCATTTTTAGAATATCCCAGTTTTGAAAGATAGCTGTTTATCCTTTCATACCAAGCTCTAGGAGCTTGTTTCAACCCATATAGTGCTTTCTTGAGTCTGCAAACATATTTAGATGCATCATGTATAATAAACCCTTCTGGCTGCTCTAAGTATACTTCTTCTTCAATAGTGCCATTTAGAAATGCTGTTTTCACATCCATCTGGTGTATCTTCCACCCCTTAGAGGCTGCTATAGCAATAATGGTTCTGACTGATGTATACCGAGCTACAGGAGCAAATGTTTCTTCATAGTCAATACCTGCTTTCTGTGAGAACCCTCTAGCAACAAACCAAACTTTATGCTTCTCAACACTTCCATCAGAAGCATATTTAGTTTTGAATAGCCATCTAGAAGAGACAACGGTTTTGTTTTTAGGTCTAGGTACTATGTCCCAGACATCATTCTTTATTATAGATTGATATTCTTCAATCATTGCCTCTCTCCATGCTTGATTAGATAATGCCTCCTTAGAATTTGGTGGTTCTGAGTTATTGATTTCAGTTATAAGAGTTGCATAGCATTTTTGAGTTCTTGTCCTTTTACTCTCATGAGATATTTCATTTGGTTCTATATTATTTTCTTTAATTATTTGCCTTGCCCATAATGGCCTTTTCTTTCCATTAGTATTCTCATTTTCAATGACAGGAAGTTCAGGTTCTTCTATATCCTCCCTCTCAATTTCAGCAGTGATGTCTTCTTCTATCTCCGGAGTGTTATCTTCTTCAAAGTTTTTAAATGTGCTATTTTCATCAAATTTTACATCTCTACTTATCTCAACAGACTTTTGTCCTGGAATATAGATTCGATACCCTTTTGTGTTTTCACTATAACCAACAAGTATACCTCTCTTACCTGATGGTTCTAGTTTAGTCCTCTTTTCTTTAGGTACATGAATATATACAGGACATCCAAATATCCTGAGATGACTTAGATCTGGCTTGATCCCTGTGAATGCCTCTTCTGGTGTTATATTTTCTAGTATGGAGTGTGGACAACGATTTTGAATATATATTGTTGTATTCGAAGCTTCTGCCCAAAAAGAAGTATGAAGGTTTTGATCGAGCATCATGGCTTTTGCTGCTTCAATTATGGATCTATTCTTCCTTTCTGCTACTCCGTTTTGTTGAGGATTATACGGCACAGTATACTCCCTCTTAATCCCAACAGAATTACAGAATTCTTTAAATATGTCAGATTTGTATTCACCTCCATTATCTGATCTTAATACTTTTATTCTCTTGTCTGTTTGATTTTCTACTAGTGTTTTGAATTCTTTGAATTTAGATAGTACCTCACTTGATTCTTTAACCTTAAGAAAGTATATCCAGGTTTTCCGAGAATAGTCATCAACAAAGATAATATGGTATAGTGATCCTGTTAAGGAAGGTGTTGACATGGGTCCACACAAGTCGGTATGGAGCAATTCTAAGATTACTTTAGATTTGTGCTCACTTGTAGAGAAAGATCCTTCTATATTCTTCCCTAGTGCACAACCTTTACAAATACCAGAGTGATCAGCTTTTAAGTGTGGAAGACCTGTAGTGATTTTGTTTATCATAGGTAAGGCATTATATCTTAGATGTCCCAACCTCTTATGCCATAATTCACTGTGATTTGTAATTTCATGAGTTAGTGCAGTTTTCTGATCATTACATAGTTTGTATAGACTACCATCTCTTGTCCCTATGACTGTGGCATTTTTTATATTTGAATTTTTAGGCCATAGTAGGACTTTGTCTTCATTAAAGGTGACACGAAACCCTTGATCTGCTAGTCCTGATATAGAAACTAAGTTTCTTTTGATTCCAGGTACAAATAGAACATCTTTAAGTTGTAAGGACACTCCATTCTTTATCTTGATAGTACAGGTCCCTATTCCTTTTACTGGATAGGTGGAGTTATCCCCAATAGTTACTTCTTCGGTTGAGTAATTTTCAAGTGCTTCAAACTGATTTTTGAATCCGGTTATATGTCTTGATGCACCACTATCAATTATCCAAGTTCTATTATTGGAGTTTAGTTCACTTGAGAGAGCTGTAAAGAAGAGTGGAATTTCTTTTGCTTCAGCTATGGTGGCTTGAGTCTTTTGCCTTTCAGGACATTGTCGATGAGTGTGCCCATATTTATCACATTTGTAACATTGGATTTTAGAAAAATCTCTTTTGAATCCCCTCTTTCTTTTGAAAGATTTTCTCTTTTTGTTGTGAGACTTTGTGTTGAGTGCTTGTGTTTCCCCTTCTTTCTTTAGACCTATTCCTCGGGTAATCAGTCTTGATTCTTCTTGAGTACAGTCATTCTTAAGTTGATCAAATTTTGGTAGAGGTGGACGTGTACTTATGCATTGAATAAAATTCTCCCAGGATGTTGGTAATCCCCTTAGTGCTATTAGAGATAATTCCATGTCTTCTACATTGTTTCCAATGGAGAATAGTTGATCTCGAATTTCAGCAATTCTAAGGAAGTAAGATGTAACTATTTCCCCTTTATTCATCTTAATTGACAACAATTGTTCCTTCAAGGTTAATATTCGACTTGTATTGTTTATCTCATATGTTTCTTGAATTTTCTTGAAAACCTCATATGTTGTTGTTAATCTTGCTATGCTTGGAAGAATAGAGTCTTTGACTGAATCAACAATTAACTTCTTGGCTTTATTGTTCCTCCTTTTCCAAGTTGTTTTCTCTGCTTCGTCTGTAGGTATGTCTTTTTCTTCTTCTATGAAAGATTCTAATTCCAATTCTTGCAATAGTGTGGTAATCCTAATTTTCCATGATAGAAAATTGGATGCTCCTTCCAATCTGTCTTCCATCCTAATTCCGGTAGTCATTTTTTTTAAATGATTTGTGAATGAATCTTTTCTTTTAAATAATATCTTTCTTCTTCAATCAAATAATAGTTCAGAATTATATTCACTTTAACCTAGCTCTGATACCATGTTAAGGAAAATATGATCTTTGGAATATATTTTCTGCTGTAATTTATAATGTCTGATTGTGTATATATAATAACTGAATATATATATAATGCACTATGATTGTAATGTGATTGCAGATTGAAGAAACTATGCCGTGGTGATTGATTGTTCTTCCAACCTGCAATCATCACATACAAATATGCTTCGTAACAATTAGACGTGCCCTTTCATAATGAATAGTCACGACTCCTTTAAGTCACTGATGCATTAGCATAAGCGACTGTTGACAACAGTCGCTTATGCTAATGCATAAGTGACTGCGATTACCTGAGTCATTAAGTAAATATATCGACTCATTAGTCGATGCTTTGCACATTAATTTGAACATCGAACATGGTTCGATTTATTCAATGTGATATTAATATATATATTATTATGTTATTATCATTATTATATTTCATCAATAATGATAATAAGATAATAATATAATCACATCTATTCTTTATAATCATTGTATAAATAATACATCTATATATATATATATATATATATATATATATATATATATATATATATGATACGAATGAAGCTATAGCTTAACAATTTTTTTATTATTATTTATCATAATATAAAATATTATAATATATATATTATAATACATAAAATACAATCATGCACGGGGGGCAAAGGGAGGATCAGTCGCACCTTAGAGGTGCGACTAGATCGCAACCTTAGGCTGTGACCAGTCGCACCCCTAAGGGGTGATGACATATGTGGGGAGGGACGTGACTCCCCTCTCCCACACATATTTATATACGAGCCACCCTCATGAAAAAGACACAACAAAGAAGAAAAGATATTCGGAGGAAATAAAAAACAGGAACAGCGGATTAAAGAAATTTCAGTCAACTTTGTAAGTGATTAAAAATAATTTCATTATATATATATATATATATATATATATTCAAAGGGTTTTATTTCTGTTATATATAAAAAATGTCTATAAATATATTGATGTATATTAAATTCAAATTTTTACATGTGCAATTGAGATCTATGAGATTATGTTATAGGCATTGGTGTTTTTGGATTTCTTTTATAAATCTGAATATATGATCATGTAATTTACATTAATTTTTGGTACATTTATATGTCCACCCAAATTGATGATATGGAGACCATAGAGAGAATGATTCTTATATTCATTAAGAGATGGATCCCATATCTAGAGGGGACTAGAGAAAATTGTTATAGTTTCCCTAGTCTCGAGATTGTTATAATCTCACATAGGCAGTATATATACTGATGTCAGTCATATGCATATGCGTAGGCTTGGAATGCATTTATTGCTTCCTAGAGGTTCTTATGGGCAGTGCTCTATGGGATGATGTGTCGATAGCCCAATTGCTTAGAGTGGATCTTATATCCCTCAAGCCGAGAATTGGGAATTCTATGAAGCCTGACCTAGAGGCAGCCTTAAGAATCAAATCCCCCACCTACTAACTTCTTAAAGTAGAGTATGAGTCATAAATATTGTATAATATTTTGTACAAATATCAGTTTTGCAGGGAATTATAAAAGGAGAATAAGAAGGGACATTACAACAACCTATATCACAATGACTTAAATTGAGAACATTGTGACAACAGACTAGGATAAACCCACATGCTAAACCACAACACTTGAAACTCAATACAAACTTCTAAAATTTACCGCAGCTATTTACTAGTCTATGACTAGATAACTATCAACATGATCATAGAGCAAAGTTCATCAACTTCTACCACCAAAAACTATACCAAGAACTTTTCCTAGGTGAATAACACACCAATGTTCCAACAATAGAGACATGTGTACACCTTTGATTTGAGGTTATTAAGTGCCTTAACAACCTCATCATGTTTGATAAGTTCCACCTGTCTTAGTAAGATTGGATTAACTCGCCTCTTGATTAAGAGTGATTGAGAGCTAACTCATGAACTCTTGGACATATCACTTCCTTGAGTAATTATCCAAGAAGCCTTATTATATGTACTCCATCCATCTATCGGGTGGTTGATCTACTTATCTACTATTTATTTTGATCTCTTTGTATTGGAATAGTATCATCTTGCATATTGCAACCTATGTAGCATCCATGTGCTTTGGCTTCTCTAACACACCTAGATCTAGATTGGATTTGTGCTAGTTTTGATTTGCAGTCTCAAAAACTCTTACAAATGTTGATGTGATGTGTCGTGTGTTATTGACATAATGTGAAACAAATTCAATAATTAATAATCAAATATCATGGGTCCATTAAGTGGGTCTCCTTATGTCAAATTCTTCATAACTAAGTTTCCTGAGGAGAAAGCAGGTGATAATAAAACAAGGTTACAACATACCAGGGCTATAAAGTAGAATCACCTAATGCTTGCATTTGCCTATAGGGGTTTTGTTAAATATTTGAAAGAGCACCTTAGTTACACAACTAGTTGAACAATAGAAACTACTTTGATTGCATTAGTCTAGAAAAAAAATTAATCTACAATTGAAAAAAGAAGCATTTACGACTTGCAATACCTAGTCTCCTTAAGGTTCTTATATCATAGCAAATGCCCTCCACACAAGGAAACAGTGTAACTGTGTAGGGAAATTGGTTGCCTGAAGATATATGTAAACTTAAGGCAACCTATATGACATGACATTGCATTATAAACTCTAGTTTCTGCATTTCCATCGTGAAAGAGCTATCATTTTTACATAGTGTCACTATTAAGATGAATGGCTAGTATATTACATTTCACAATGTAGTCATGGTAAAAAAAACTATTTTTCTAGTAATCATGTACATAGAGGAATTGACGAAATCACACCTTCTATACTGGGTTTCAGAATCAAGCAATGTGTTGAGATATACAATGGTTCAAGAGATCATGCTTAAATTCAAACCAGACTTTCTCATCCCAGAAAGAATGTTGTCCAGTTTTTCACAGCTAATCTCTGAATTTTTTGAGATGGAATGATCTTTTCATAATTACTGGTCAATGCTTGTTCAAAAAAAAAGGACAGAAACATAATTTATTCAGAATTATTGATTATAAAACATAGATGTTATGATGGAAAGGTATACAGTACAAGAACAGATATAAATTAAGTGATTAAACCAGGTTGAGGAAATTAGACGATGCATTATTAAATGACTTCTCAGGTTATGTAACCAGGCATGTGGCAATCTAAAACTATGATGGACTGATTAGAATATGTTTCTGGCTTCAATTGCGTGTTCATATTTGCATCAACGTTTCGGATCATACTCTATGATCCATCATGAGGATGAGAGAGTGCCAGAAGAGAAATGAGTAATTTGTCCATGATGGATTGTCCATGCCTAATTTGAATAAATTACAATGAATAAACATAAATATCAATTTAATTCTTCATGAATAAATATTATTTAGGACAAAATAGACCTTTCATTCTGTCTAGACTGACTTCCCTTCTCTCTTATACTAGTAATACTAATAATTTAAGAAAAGGAAGACAAGAGAGAGAGTCTCTACCACACATCATGTTACGCTTATATGTCAGTGTTCCAGCTGGGGAGACCACGCTTGACCTTTCTCCTTGAAGACCCCATTCAACGATAGGCATTGCTTCTTCAATATCATATCCACTTGTCCATGTAACTGCCATCTGTTGATAATTAGTTATTAGAGTATATCAAGCCAAAGACAAAACTTGTGAGACATGTATACATATATGAACAAGTATGTGTTATCTATTAGAATATTGTAATGTAATTTAATAGTCATCTTAGTTAGTTTTTAGTTTATTAGGTAGTTTCTATTTCCGTCTTTAGTTCACAATTGTTTCTTTTAGAAACATCGTCTTTGTAAATCTATATAAGAAGCTTTCATCTCCTCTGTTTAATACACACATTCATTATTTTACTATAATATGGTATCAGAGCGGGTCGATGGGATTTCATAAATTTGGTGAATTTTTTAAGAAAAATTCAAGCTTCTTTTAATCTGGAAGTTTTTTCTAGAAATTTGTTTTTTATTTTAAAATCAAAATTATTGGAGGTATTTTATGAAAATTTTGTGGTTTGTCTTCGAAGATTTTTGCCGAAAATCATGAGCCTCGTCGAGGGATTTGATTGCGCAATTTCTTGGTTTGAGCAAAAGTCTCTAATTTTCGAGGGTTGCATGTACTTGCATGTGTTGTTTTACCATGTGAAGTCTCGTGTTTTGCTGCTTGAAGGTTTCTCTGGTGGGTTTATAATTTTTTCCTCAAAAATTATCTGGTGGGTTTATAATTTTTTTCCTCGAAAAGTTATATGTCGGGTTTTACTGTTTTTTCCAGTGTAAGACCGGCACGGGGGTACGTCGGGACGGGGGGACGCTGGGACAAGTTTCGGGTGTGGGAAAAAAAAGGGCCTTAATTTCGGGACGGCGGGGGGACGACGGTGGGGGTACGGGGGGGGGAGGGGGGGGGGGGGGGGGGGCTGCATACTCTATACATATATAACTTGAAATGCTAATTATGAAAAGATGTTTCAATATAACATAGCAAAATTGCAACACGAACTAGAATCATTGAACACTCAACATAGTAACATAGTAACATAAACATACATAGTAACATAATGAATCATGTTCTAAACTTCTATCAAAGATTCAAAATTCATTGTTCAAATATGAAATATGATATATCAAAATGATCATGATTACAATGAGCACAGTAGCATGATATGATATAATGAATCATGATCAATCATCAATGTCAAATTCTTCATAACTAGGTCTTGGGTAGTCTTTGTTGGTGGCTGTTTTCAAGTCCCTAGGTCCGACAAATGAGGTTTGAGTGATTTTGGCCTATTGGAAAGTCATGTTTGTCTGGGATTTGGACGAGAGCTAAGCTAAGTTTGTCATAGAGATGGGGTCGAAACCAAGTGATTTGTGATAAAACGAGTTAAAACCCTTTGAGAATCGTTTTGCCAGCTTCAATTCGACCTTAGAAAGCCATGATGGATTGTGGGAGGTAACCCTGCTGAAGGCTTGTGAATCCTGAAATTTGGCTAAGTCTGGAATTTTTCGAAAACCCCCAAAATCTAGAATCTACATCTTAACTCCTATGAAGCTGGAACCTATCTCAAACATCCTGAAAGTATTTATACAAATATAACTTAAAGTATAAGAAATTAAATAAATCAAACTTATACTTAAATGTTATATTTGTATAAATCCTCCCGCCCCTGCACTAAAAAATTGAAACTCACAAAAATTAAAATGACCAGTACGGGGACGGGTGTGGCTAAGGTGCGGTGGCCCACAGCTACTAGCGGGGGTGCTCGGGTGCGTGGAGTACCCATCTCGGGGACGTCCCCGCACCCGGTACTCTTGGATTTTTGCTAGGGTGCACGTCCCTGTGTTACACTTCTTTTTTCCTTAAAAACTAAGGTTTGTATTCTCTGATCGATGTCTCGGATTATGTTGTTTGGTTTTGATCGATTTTTCACCTCAAAAATTGTGTCTAGTTTTTCCAATTTTTCTCCTAAAATAAAAGTCATGGCTTTTTGCAGTCTGTTTTGGGGCATCATGCTCATTTGCAAAGTTTGGAGGGTTTGCCAATTTTTCCTCAAAATCGTGCTAGTTGTTCTTAGTGTTTGTCTCTATCTCTAGGGAAGGACAATTCAATTATCCAACATCAGGTTGGATATTTTTGTGATCATTTCTGGTCACCCGTTTTGCAGATTCAAGGAGAGTCAGTGGAAGAGTCTGTGGCAGGCTCTACTCTCTTGTCACACATCAGGCTCTACTCTCTTCATTTTTTTAGGCTTCTTGGTCATTAACATTTTGCAGATCCAGGGAGGATCTCAGCAACAACAAAATATTTTGAAGAATTTGTGACCAAAAGACAACAGTTAGACAATGACCATTAAGGGAGGGTATTAGAATATTGTAATGTTTCTTTAATGGTCATCTTAGTTAGTCTTTAGTTTATTAGGTAGTTTCTATTTCCGTCTCTAGTTCACGATTGTTTCTTTTAGAAACATCGTCTTTATAAATCTATATAAGGAGCTTTCATCTCCTCTGTTTAATACAACAACACATTCATTGTTTTACCATAATATTATTGTGTTATTGGATAGATGAAAACTTATTTCTACCTTTTGAGTTTTTCTTTCCTTAGAAGACATCACTTCTCTACTGAAATTTAAAAGGAACATTGTTAGAAATTAGAATCACTTGCCTGTTGAAATGTTGAATATCTAAGACACAATGAAGGCTGCTGGTAATTTTCAAATTTTAATTTCATGATAATTTTATTATTAAAAAATAAAAACTAGATGCAAGAACTTCTATAATTCACTATATTTTATTCCCATCTGGAAATTTTGGTCATGTGCGATGCTTTGTTATTTATTCATCTAGTATGTGATGTTTGAGAAAAAAAAAATCCAAGGATATTATTTTCCAAAGACAGGCATACATGTTTGCATGCATGCACATACACACACACACACATATGCATACACATCACACACAAAAACACACACACATGCAATGCCTAGCGCGCACACACATCTTGGGATATACTATTTTTCAATTTAAATATTTTACAATCATCATAGTCATTTAGAAAAAATTAAAATTATGATTCTTGAGTCTCCATGATTTCAAATGAAAATATTTTTCTAGAGGGAGGAAATTCTCTCTATAGTATAGGTTGAGTGGATTAAATATGAGTCTACCTAAACAAAATTACAATGAAAAGTATGTTGCAATACTGCAGCAGTTTTGTCCTTAGCCAAGTATTGAAGGTGGATAGATATAACAGCCAAAAGGATTTGGATATCTAAAGTTTGGCATCACAGGTTTGTATATTGTTGTGTAGCTTGCTTGTACTTCTAGGATTCTTTAGTTAATCTTATTGAAATTCCTATGATGTTTATGCATGTTCATAAGTTTCAAATTGGTGTGGCTTTGGTAATAAAGAATGGAGATAGCATGCCCACTAATTATAAGCTTTCAACTTAGAAAGAACCTTGAGCCTAATAGGAACTGCATATTTTTTTGATAAATATAAACTTTTGAAGCATCTACACATATGTGGAAGTCTTTATCACAATATAGATGTACTGATGAGGCGTGGTGGTAATTCCTTGTATCTCTTCAAAATCCAATCTTAATAACTAATAAGTCAAAAAGTTGGTTCCTCACAACTACTTGAGTCTTGACATCTACTATATAATTCTAGTCTTTATTTTCAATGGAGTAGTTCTTCTTCTAGTTGTAGTTAGTACTTGTTGCTATCAACCAACCACATCCCTATAGTGCATAGTAGGCCACTAGTTGTAGTTAGCATTTGTTGCGTTATCTCAGAAAGCAAGGTTGGGTCCCAACACATACTTTTTTGTCGTAACTACTCAAAACACTTTTATGCCTTACTGGTTGGCTCGCACACATTAGAGGATCTAAGGCCCAATTCAAGGCTTCTCGAATCATCTCCATGTGTCCTTTGGAATCACATTGATGCATTACCATCATTGACAATAGAGTTTGTTAAATTTTTATTTGAGTATTCCCATATGCACTACCGATATTCTTTAGGCTGTTCTCATAATCAAGAGCACATAATTTATCACTTGTATCCTAATAATGGAGCCATGATTATTGGTTTGACACATTCAATCTTGTGTCCCCACTACATCATGTTATTTATGCCATAGCATGCCTTATGTCTCAATCATTGTTTGGTGCAATTATAGTAATTAAAGTACTTGTTAGTTCTAAAATTCTTTGCAAAATATCTACACCTCCGCAAGTAACACAATTTGGAGTCTAGTTGAAATTTGAAAAAATCACAACAAACTCATTAAACTCACAAAGAACTATTAAGTCATTTAGGTTCATGAGTTCATTGCTGAAAAAAATCACCAAAATCTCACAAAATCATGACAAAAACTCAATCATAGCTGTATAAGTCAATTCTACCTAAAATTGACTGATTCTCATGTCAGTATTTTGTGTATTTTCCATGAAGGTTCATGTGGTCTCAAAGGCCTTAATTGGGCTTGGCCATTGGAGCTTCACCTCTCAACCCGCTCAACTAAGTCAATATTTTTAGGGGAGACCAATCCAAGATAGTCCCAATCTTCTCCTAATCAACATGAGCCCCTTGAGCATTGATAACATGACCCAAGTACAAAATATTAGTCATCCCAAAATTTATATTTGGACTCTTTGGAAAATAGAGCTTGTGCCTCTAGACTGCCCAAAACTTCATCCAACGTCTCAAATGTTCCTCCCATGTCTTGTTGTAAATGAGTATGTAATCAAAGAAAACCAAAATAAACTTTCCCAATTACTTATTAAATGCCTAGTTGATACAAGACTAGAAGATGGCTAAATAATTAGTCAAGCCAAATGGCATGACTAGAAACTCATAATCTCCATGATAACACCTGAAACCATTTTATGAATATCTTGTCATTAACTCTACTCTAATGGTATCCTAATCTAAGGTCTATTTTAAAGAAATAAACTGCATCATATAACTCGTCAATCAACTAATTAATCTTGGAAATCAAATGCTTATTCTTGATAGTCTTTTTGTTTACAGCCTTGTAGTCAATACACATTCTCATAGTACCATCTTTTTTCTTGACCAAGAATACTAATGAAGAAAATGGATTTAAACTAGGCCTAATGTGACCCATATCAAGAACCTCCTTAATGGCCTTTTTTATCTCTTCCTTATGCCTCAATCAAGAAGCTCCTTAATGGCAATCAAGAGTGGCAATCACAAGTTTGGCATCCTCTTCTATTTATCTAGCATGCTCAAACCCCTTATTAGGTAGCCTCCCTAGAGGTATGTCCTTAAAAATTTTATTGTGCTTCCTCTAAAGAGATCGGACATCCACATGGTATGACTTCCCACCCTTGAAAGAAATGGTAGGAATAATCAAACATTGAGCGGCCCAAGCAACCTAGCCATGGAAAAAAATCCTCTCCATACATTTGGCTGAAACAACCATTTTGACTCTATTTGTCATTATGAAATGTCCCACTTTTTTCTAATCGAATTGGAACTTAAGTTTCATGATTTGGAAATTTTGAGTGATTTCCCCAAAGAATGCAGCCATTGCACTCCCAAAGCCAAATCTATACCTCCTATGTTGAAAACATAGAAGTCATCTTTCATTTCATAATTTCCATCTTCCTTGTACACTAGATGGTAAAGCATTGGAAACCATCATAGAGAACCCTTTGAAGTCAACAATTTTCAGACCTCTTTGACCAACCCCTCGTCGATGAAATTGTGAATCATGGTGATTCTTTATCCACACAAAACTCCAAGGAGTTTGAAAGGGCTATACTTGGGAGTACTAGAAAGTTTGACAAGGGTACCTCCTAAAGTATACTCTTCTTCCTAAACCCTTTTTCATTGACTCTTCTCCTTCACTTTCCTACTCAAGTTCTCAAGCGACCAATTGTTTGTCTGAAACCACTTCAATATAATGCACTTGTCCCTTCTCCAGATATCTATTACCTAGTGCCCATGGTCCTTTACAATTAAGGCAAAGTTTCTTCCTACTTAGTTAACCTTTTGCTTTTTTTTCTCTTCAAGGAAAATTCTTGTGTTGGTTAAAACTTTTCTGAAAAATGTTTCTTCAGAGGTTTTGATGCTCAAAGTTGTAGGTTCCCAAATCCCTAAAGGTAAGCTTTTGTTGATAGTTAGGGTTGTTAGACTTAGGGTGAAAGACTTTAAACTTATTTTAGGCGGAGCAACTATAGACCAATTTACTAAGGTGGGTAAGACCTTATTTGACTTTAGGCTCTACTAGCTCTAGGGGGGCTTGCCTAAGGTGCTTCACTAGATAGAACTATAGGAATTTGACATATACCTTGATGCAAACAATATCTAGTGCATAATACACTCCTATTTATCTGTCACTAAGTGCTTGTAAGCTGCTTTGTCTATGCAAGGTTCTACATCTTCTTAAGTAGATGAACTACCATGTAAGTTTCAAAATGTGGCTATGATAATCCCTAATGTTCTTGTGCACATCTAGACATAGCAATGACTGAAAATGAAACTAATCCAACAAAATACAAAATGTAGTTAATCTTAAGTTGTTTTGAGTGTGTTCGGTGATGGGAGGTTAAGTAGGATGTAAATGGGCATTTGTATCCAACTTGGCAATCAAAGTCTAAAAATTTCATACACCAAAGGATGCAACAACTAGAATCCACTTTGTAAAACAACAATCAAGATGTCAATGAAGAGTATACTTTTTCAACTACATACACGAATTAGGCTCTACACATTCCCCATATATTAATTATATTAAATTATATAGGTAACTTGAAAAAGATTTACAAGGATTTTATAGCCATTTGGAAGATTAACTAATCGGAATTGACACCTAAAATCATGAACTATGATTGAAAAGATTGATGAAATCTTCAAAAATATACACAATATACATGGAGACATCCACAAGATGTTGGATCTGCAAGTTTTACTCTTACTTTTGGGATTACAATAATGTATTACATATTTGAGACAAACCCCAGATCATTACAATACAAAGTATGTTCAACTCTTTTTCTCAAAAGAACCCTAGTGGTTTCAAAACCATTTTCTCTTGCTCTTATCTTTGCAACACTTTAACCCCATCTTACAAATGAATATATGGAAATATATATCATTTACGAACCAACAAGAAACCTTGGGAGAAGAGTCACAACCACCTGCAATTGCAAAGATTGTCCATACCTTTGACAAAAATGGCTTCTCAAAGATGTCCAGAAGATGTGAGATTTCCAGTAGACTAGATATAGGAACTAGATGGAGTGGAGGAAGTCTGAAACCCAAGATGACCACCACATAGAAAGAAATGAGTGAAAAAGGCTAAAGGAAATCCTTGCAGGAAATTAATGTGAAAATGGATACACAATTTGGATAGTGAGAGATGTTCGGATATCTGGATGTGGGCAAGATTTAGCAAGGAGAGAAATGAAATGACATAGGGAAAGCTTGCAAAACTAGACACAAGATGTGGATGTGAGAAAGACGTCCATATCCACATTGAAAATCTAAAATGATGAAGAAAAAGAAGGATTAAAGATTCACACAGATTGGGAGCAGAGGACAAGAGAACACAATGAGGAAGGAGAAGGGGGATATCCTAATGAACCTCAAACTTCTGCAAAAGGAGAAAATACAAGACTGCAGAGAAATGATGCAAAAGTGGATGATGTATCATGACATGAGGCAAATATCCAAATCCTCATCAAAATATCACAAATGACAAATAGGAAAGGAAGACCTGAGACTTTCATGTGGAATTGGATTTTGAACAAGTAGGAAATATTTGGTTCAACACCCAAAGTATGCAATATTGTGAAAGTAGGAGAAAATGAAAGTAGATACCACTTATGTAAGAATGATAATCAGATACTCTAATTTGAAGTATGCAATCGATATATATATGCAATAATATTCAAATCTGCAACATATGAATCTTATCAATTTGATATGATGGAGTGTCTCTTGCTGTCTTTGATATGACTATGCGAATTATGCAATGGTGATCTCTGATGTGTATGCTGTACTCCAATCTGCAATGGAGATAATCCTGCTGCCCCAGATGTGACAGTGTGAATTATGCTATTGATCTTCTCCTTGTCACTTATAGCGATTATACAATACTTGCTGTTTCTGATAAAATTCTTTAGAAACGTTCAATGACAATGTGGTTTGGGTCTGATGAGACCACCCGCTTCAAATAATCGCTTGTCTGATATATAAAGATTCCAATGTCAATGTCTTTGGTGTTGTTCCTGAATGATATCTTTAGATATATGCAACTGATTTGTCTTGGGAAGGCTACTGCTCAATAGAATGGTCCAAATTTGGATGAGAATAAGAAATAAACAATCCGATAATGTTTAGTCTCCTCCTTCAATCCTTTATATATATCTTCTTATGAATGAGACATATCTCTTCACAAATGAAGAGTCACATCCCTTGATGAATAGGTCCTTTAACAAATAATTAAAATCGTACCTCTTGAATTAATTATGCTGATCACACCTCAAATTAGATAACTAATCAAAGATCAGTTAGAATTGTTTTCATAGACATCCCTTGGTAGCGATAAAAAGGATATTATGTTTCATTTGCTTATTTGATATAATCTCAAGGACGATTTAATACTCGGGGATTTCTGTTTGCTAGTCTGCTTAATGTCAACGTCAATCCATGGATTACTTACCATGACATTTGAGCGCTTGTCCTCCTATACTCAACTTGTTGATGATAGTTGTTTTATCGCTGAATTTCTTCATTAGACTCCACCTTCCTTTAACATTAAAAATTTATATATTAATGTTTCAAAATAAGATTGCTACTTTATCTACAAAACTCCACGATCTGCATCAGTTAAAAACTCCTAGTCAGTGTGAATGTTTGGCACAACTATAATCAATGATATGAGTCAGATCCTTTATTACCATCTGCACTACTTAATTCTCCTGTTTGAGAAATATGATGATCGCGATTTCTCATATTCGGCTTTAAATATATCAATGAGTGTAAAGTCTGCCGCACTTTTTAAAAATATATATTAATATTTATTGTGTTCTGAAATCTTTTCCTTATCTTCCACGAACTGCAAAATCTCACAACAACAAGGCAATATTGTCCAAATTTGATGGGGACATCACAGTCTCCCCTCCTTGAAATTGCTTGCCCACAAGCAATCTTAAGTTGTCAAGTCAATACTAGGGGTCCAAGATTTGTAACATCATCCATTCACAACATAGTTCAGTTCGACACTGGAGGAAATGATTTCTTGAACATTACTAAAAATAAGGCTAATCCCATGATGCATGAATTTTTTTGAACCCTGTTCTTGGATAAACTTCATCTCCATTAACTTACAAAAACCATCATAAGCTATCTTATTGGCAATGACCAAGGTTACTTGGAGACTGGGAGACTTGGAGGTCTCCGATACTGGTACCGATACCGGTACAACTATTTTCCAAAAATAGGAGACAGAGATGGAAAAAAAAATTTAATATAATTTAATAATTTCTAAGAAATACCATAGATTCATAACATAGTGCTTTGAAAACAAGAACAATGGAAAGTTATAAGTATGAACATTGAACATTAAAAGTTTAAAGAGTCAAAGACTAATACTAAATAGTAATGTCGTATTAATATAGAGTCAAATAGTTCAAAACTCACATTGCATATCTCATAGTCATATCTGATTTCTGAATATCGCATATGATCATCATCATATCAGATTAATAATCGCTGAGATTATCATTACATATTGAAATTTGAAATCAAAAATATATAGTTTGATGCTAAATCGCTGATATGCAAACAAAAAACTCAGAATTGTAAACAAAAATCAGAAACCTATCTAGTATCATCTACTCCACAAGGTTGTGATCATAAAAAAAATATTAAAATGAGGGTCAAAATACATAAAATGACTTAATGTTGTATCTTTTAAATTTGTTTTTTAATTAGGAGATGGAGGGCAGACTTCATTTTTTGGAATCAGAGACTTGGATTCTTCGGGAGACTTCGCCATGAAGTCTCCAGCCATTTTTGAAGCCTCCGGAGATGCGAAAAGTCTCAGAAACGCGTCTCCGTCTCCGAAACGTGTCTGGAGGGGGGAGACGAGTTTCCCAGTAACACTGGTAATGACTATTGAATTCCAAATAATTCTAGGGTTCCAAGTTAACCCTGAAAATAAACCATCATGATGATGTTGTGCTAGTCTGATTTCATCAATTGGTTTTTCATACCCAAACAGCCTCCACCTTTTCTCAAGTCTTAAGAAGTGTCCTCTGTCTGACTTCAAACTGAAATAGATATCATTCTTGATTAATGGAGAAGAAACTTTACTCAACCACAAAATCAAAGTCTCTACATATTCTCTTCAGGTGTCAAGAGAAGAATTCTAAGTTTTCCAATCTGTGGTATTCATTTCAATTTTGTAGGAAGAAGTGTATAGCAATATCCTCAAATGTTGATGGGAATTATGTGAAGAACCCAACTGGCTCTATGCTGAAAATAACGATTTCCGGATTGTTTGCAAGTTGTCCTTTCTTGTTTTGATAATTATTTGTTCTTAATAATTTTTCCTCAAATACAAGATTCAGATTAATCACAAGAAAGAACATATTTCAAAAGGAAACTCATCATTAGGCTATTAACTTCTTTCTTCCTCATTAAAGATTTCTACAGGCAATTACATAATTAATAATAGATTGTAAATCAGATATGAACCTATATGTTTGAATTTTCAGCACACTGTATATCTTCCAGCACAATCTGAAACTTCTTTGGAAATTAACCAGCTTGATGACGTGCTGCTATCTTCTAATGACAGTGACCAACACCCTAACCAACCTCCACGCAGCTCTACTGGAAATTACTGCTGACTGTAACTGCACGCAGCCCCCTTGA
This sequence comes from Chamaecyparis obtusa, assembly GCA_027943335.1. NCBI lineage: Eukaryota > Viridiplantae > Streptophyta > Pinopsida > Cupressales > Cupressaceae > Chamaecyparis > Chamaecyparis obtusa. The sequence goes on along the minus strand of BSBK01007410.1, from coordinate 84,438 downwards.
ATATGCATCAAAATCCCTTAAAACATTACGCTCCCCTTTATACAGCACCCTTAACAAACGCAGACCTTAGGATGAAACTCGCAGCCTTCACAACACCCAACAGTCCATAAAACGCAGCCCAAGAATAGCTCACACTTTCCAGAATTGAAATCGCAGCACCTTGAAATTAAAACACTGCTCCTTACAGGCAATACGAACTCCAGAATTAGCTTATACTGATCAGAAAACTCGCACAATTAATTAACATATAGATTCAACATAGTGTGTAGTAAAATCAGAAGCTTTTTGTCATTTATTCAAGTCCCAGACCAAACCCTCGATTTCTCTTCTCAAATTTGATTTTCTCTTGTAATACTTCAGCAAATTAATTTGAATTTGTCACATCAATCCTCAACAAGAAAACAAATCAAACCCCAGGAGAATAAATTGATTTGCCTACAGAATAAACTCCTCAGAATTCCAGTATACATCAGCACTAGATTAAAATTCAGAATCAGAACGAGCTCTCTCCTGGAAGAAGACCAAGCTCAATAATCTCAGAAGAACTCTCTCCAAAAGCTAAAGACCGAGCTCAAACCCTAGCTTCCAAAGCCAAGCAGAATTCTCTCACAAACAAAATATCAAATAATCAATCGGTGAAATGAAAGTGCTTTTTCGAGTTGTACTTATAGCTTTTTCGAAAAAGCACAATTTCACTTTTTTCATATAAAAGGCTTTTAAATGATAATTTCACTTTATAACATTAAAGTTATAAAGTACTTAAGTCATTAAATTAAAATACTTTAATTTAATAACGATATCATTAAAAACAAAGCCACTGAATTCTGCTAACTGAAACCAACTCATTTCCGACACCAGAGCCCAAATGCCAACTGCCCTGCCGGAAATAACCCACTACCAAAAATAGCCAGTTGCTAAAAATAGACTTACTATAAATAGTAAGTCTCTCAAACTGGAGATTCCCTAAAGCCCGAACCTGAAACATCTGACACTCCGTGCAGACACCCTGCTAATCCTGGTCATACCCAAAATACCACTTACTAAAAATAGTAAGTCGACCAAATTGACCCAAACGAAGAGCAAACCTGATAAACTGAATCCCCAAAATGGAATCCCAACACTGGCTTTGACTTCTGACCCCCTCCGACCACCTGATTAGCTTGCGAGGGTCGCCAAACCAAGCTAATCCCAAAAGACGGAAAATCGGGGACATTACAAATTATCATTCATTGTAGCAGAGATGAAAAGCAGAATGATGCTTGTAGGATTTCTTACAATTAGCTTTTATAAAGTAAGCAATGGTCTAATAACCCTTTGGTCATCAATTGATGTTATCACTATACAACAATAACTATTTTCTATAGGATATATACTAGAAGTGTCACTTCTTCTCAAACATTCAACATTTAATCTTTGAAAAAAAGGGAGGAATCCTCGTCATTAACTTGAACTAAAAGGTAATCTCTTGTAATTTGATTGGAGAGTGATTGTTGATTACATTACTATGGTTGGTCTTACTACTCCAAGCTTGTTTCCACATTTCACTGAGGAGCTGCACCAAGGTCCCAAGTTTTATGATTGTTTTCAATCTTATCATAACATTTATGAAGGAATTTTTTAATTAATTCAAGGAGTGGGTTGTCATAGGTCTATTTGCTTCCACTTCGAACAAGGGATTAACAAGCTGAATGTTATCCTTGTTTCCAAACCAATCATTTTTACAAGTTTTATTACCCGACTTCTCTAGACAATGGTTTGAGTTGTAGTGCTCATCTATGTTGTTTGATTCCTTAATTTCATCATTTCCTCCTTTTTTCTCTTGTTCTTTGGAGCGTCTAGATACATCTTGATTTTCTGTTTGTAGAGTTTCATGCACATCTGTCAACTTATACTTTTCTTTATACTAATCTAGGATCTCATGACATCTTTCTACTAATCTATCCTTGCTTACTATTTTCCGTATCTTTCCTTCCAATGTCACATTTCTCTGTTTATCTTCCTCAAGGTGATTAGATTGGACACAAGAAGTAACTTCTGATTCATTGTAATTAGAAATGTTACTCTTCTCATCCCCGACCATTGGTTTGTTAGGGATTGCCAAGTGCTCTTCAAGAGGTGAAAGAGAACCTTGGGTGACATATTCATTGCTAAGTAGTTCCACAATGTCTGGATTATGATCCCTATATTCAATCCCTACCATATCATCCTCAATGCATGATCCTTGAGATGGTGTAAGATCAACCTCACAATCCTTAAGAAACCATGTACTTAGTTCATTTGTGATAGAAGTAACATATGAAGAATCAGCTGCTTCTATCCCTTTAGAGGTGTCGAAAACTATTTCCTCTACTTGTATCTTTAGCCTCTTGAAATGTTTAGTGATTATATTCTGATTTCTACTACTTGATGATTTTTTATTGGATTAACCTTTTCCAAGGCTTCATGATTTGCAATTGTCAAACACTTTACACTTTCTTCCTTTGGTGTAACAACCATCAAGGCTTCTAATGACATTTGTTGTGAGGAGTGTAGGTTTGAATCTCTTAATGCAATTTTTAGATCACAATTATTCATCCCCTTTTCATTTAAGTGATCATGCTTCCCACTTTTTCTCCTTAGGTCAAGGTGATGATTTTTTACGTCCTTTAGGCAAGACATCATTATCTTTGCACCTGCCATAATCTCACCCACAACTCGGTTGATCTCAACCAATGTGATGAGGATTACCACACCCAAGGGAGTGCAGAAGGCTACACCAGTGACTATCATGCAAAGTGGAAAACAGCGCCAACAGCCACAACATTGTTGTGTTGTAAACACACACACCCCATTGCAAATGGAGACCCCTTTTTGTCACTTTCTAGCTTGGGATCCTTAGGTTTGGCAACATTTTTCAAGTTTCTTAAGTCTCCTAGTTCTTAAGAAATGGAAGAGTCGAGTGAAGAGTTCCTAAGTCAGGATTTGAAATGAAGAAATTTCTAGGAATTGAATCTCGATGACAAAATCCAAGTTTGAGGGTGTGGAATGAGGAATTTTTTTAAGGATTGAATATCAATTGCAAAATCCAGGTTTGAGGAGGATTTCCTTTAGGAAATCCACCTCTAGGTCCATGTCCCCTTTCAATCCTTAGATAAGTTGAGATGGCGATTATTGAGGAAGTTTGCCTAAAAGGTGTGGAGTCGAAATCTTGTCAAGGTTGGGAATCAAGGTGTCAAAAGTGGAATTTCAAAATGCTAATTGGACATGTTGAGTGGAAATGAAAATTCAAGTTTTGTTAGGTGAAGGAGGAAATTTCAAACTTGAGAAAATCCTTAGTTGAAAATGAAAAATCCTTATCCATGTTATGATTCCCCTTCAAGAATCCTTGTGAAAGGTAAATTTCAATGCAAAATGTTGAAGAGGCAAAGAAAAAATAGGAAAGGTAAAAAAATCCTTAATCTGAATTGGAAATTCCAAGTTTGGAATTTGAAAATCCTTGTCTCCTTTGAGATTCTGCCCTCCGATTCCTTGTTCACCTCAAAATTCCAAATTTTGCAAGACAAAAAAAAAAGAGAAATCGTGAGAAATCCTTGTCTAAGGATAGAAAATTCAAACTTGAAATGCAAAAATCCTTGCACTAGTTGAATTTCCACCCAAGGAAGTGCTTCAAATTTAAATCAAAAAGTTGAAAATACAAGTAAATGGAAAAAATTCGAGGAAAAGTTAAAAATAGAAAATGAAAAAATCCTTATGAAAAAAATAACAAATCGAGAAATCCTTAATGAAGAAAGGAATTCCAAACAAAGATGAAAAAACCCAATGAATCCCAAGAAGAAAAAATGAGAAATACTTGTTTATTATTTAAGGTTGGGAAATCCAGAGTTTGATTGCAAAAATCCTTACGTCATGCTAATTTCTGCCCAGCAAAATACACAATCCTTAGCCAAGTGGAAACTCTGCCCAAGAGATCATGAAAGTCCTTACACAAATAAGAATTCTGCCCTCCAAAATGAGTTTATCCTTTCTCACATTAAAATCCCGGCCTCCAAATAAGCATTAATCCTTACACAAGTCAAAGTTCCGCCCAAGAAATGAAGATTTATCCTTAAAAATCTTGAAAATGCACCCAGCATTCCTTGCAATTGTAAATTCCTGCCAAAAAGCCAGTGGAAGGGTTGGATTTCCGCCTTGGAAAGAGATAAAATGATTTGCAAATGAAAAACAAACAAATGCTAATCAGGTCAGCTCCTATCAGCAGAAGTGCAAGTTCCTTTTCGGAGGCCGGCTGGGATTGTAAACAAAATAGGTATTCACAATAAGCGCCTATATATGTAAAGTGAAAACCCTTTTTTCACATTAAATGCAATTTGAATTCAAAGGAATAATCAGAATAAGAGGGGGAATTATGTGCAGACCTAAACGAATTTGCAGATTTTAGTGTGAAATTCCCAGCAAGGGTGAAAGGGGTAATCAAATCAAAGAGAAATCAGACCTGAAGGAACAAACTTCCCAAGCAAGGTGCAAGTTCAAAACACAATGGATGTGAACTTAAGTCAGGTTCAAGCAGGAAGGTGCGAATTTAGGGCAGAGCACAAACGAATCTTCCAGCAGGATGAGAATTTCATCAACCAAAGTGCAATTTCCAGATCTAAAAGAGTGAATTTCAAATCAGAAATCTAAGTTGCAATCAGACCTAAGGGGCGAAAATCAGAGATAAAATCAGATTTTTTGAAAAATCCATTTTGTGCAAGGAAAGAATAAAAGGCAAGGGTTTCTAAATCAGATGTTTATTATTGGAGTGATAAAATCAGATTTCATCATTCAATTCCAGTTCCAAATGAAGAATTGTTTATCATGAACATTGAAAACATTTTAGAGTTCTTCAAAATTCCCTTGCATTTTATTTTTATTCATAGCTTTAATCGAAAATATTTTCTTTTTCGCTTTTGATACAAGGATTAAAGTTGGGATGTTGATGGAATGATGAAGATCAAGATCAAGTGGATCTAAGAAGATATCAAGATTCACACTTCAAGAGGATAAGCTGAAGGAAATTGCAACATGAAGAGCTCTACAACTACAAGGAGATCGATCCATCACAATGAGGAACTTAACAATGCAAAAGGGGTTATTAAGGCACTCAAGGTGCTCAGGGAAGTCAAGGATGGATACCCCAACAACTATAACATGAAGAAGGCAACATCAAGATCCACACTCCAGAGAAGTAAACAAAGAAGGAACTCAAGCTCAAGGAAGGGAATTGCTCTACAAGTAAAGAAAGCCACACCAACCTTGGATTTCCAAAGGAAATCCAAGAATCAACATGAAAGACCCAATTACTACAAGAGGGCTAAGATATCAAGACAAGGAAATATTCAAAGAGAAGAATTCCAAGAACAACAAAGAAATCTAAAGGATGGAAAAGAACATTCAAGATGAAGCAATTTGGGAATATGAACTATCACAATCAATCGAAGGTTGGATAATGTTGATTATCAAGAGATGTTGCTAAAGATGCAAAGACTTATTTATGATAATGAAGAAGTGGAATTGAAACAAAGATAAAGAAAATTAAAACTTTGAGAACTATAGATGCTAAGGTGGCGCCCACTCATCTTCAACCAATCGAAGAAGTCCAAGTAGACATGTCCACGTTCATCAAACTTGACTCATTCACAAATGGACATGTGGAAGGCATTTAATGTATTACCACAATCAATTTTCTCATTGGTTCATCCTTAAAAGTTAAAAGGATGTGACCTTAAAAATTTGTAATCATCACATTGGATGATATTAAATGTTTGTAAGCAGTAATTGTAACTAACCCTAATTAGGGTTTCTCTAAATTATCTTGGTTGTTGATTTCAAATCAATCTAAGCCCTTCATTTGTAGCTGAAAGGTTTATAAATGGTTTGGCCTTCTCATTTGTAAAATTATTAAAGATTAGAAGATTAGTCATAGAAGTAGTAGTAGTAAGAGGAGATCAGAAATTGTTGCCAAGACTATGTTGAAGTTAATATACAATTTTCATTGAAGATATGGCAGATCTTTGTGTGTTGTTTCAATATTTTGCATGGTTTCTACTTCTTAAGTTTTAGCTAAAGTTCATTGATCATAATGGAGTAATGTGGAGATATATGATGAATTCTTTGGCTCATACCATTTAAAGTTTGTTGATTGCAAATTACAGTGCACGATTAGTCTAAACCCAGCTTAAGCACTAGTTCGATTGTGGATGTTCAGTTGGATTGCACCAGTATTGGGTATTTGGATAAATGTTACGATATGAAAATCCTTCGTTATCTTTGGAGATTGAATCAGTTTTTTGTAATTGTTTCCTTCTAGCGAAACAAAGCTTGATTAAGGAATTCATTTATCAAAGTGTTATCCATTATCATCATTGTCCTTGTAGAAGTAGATTAGATTCTCTAACCCTTATCCATTTTGTCTCTTATTTGAAGCTCAAATTCTAGCCACTTTAAGGAAATAGAGTTGATTAAATCCACAATGAATAGCGTAAGTCTCTTTGTGTGTTACCAACAATATCACATCAATTCACTGAGTTATATCCAACACAAACTCGCTAGTTCGTAGTATAAATCTTGGGATTGCTTTATTTGATCACATAATTTCACATTGTTTAGCATTTGAGGTTTCCTTGTTCAAGAGAGGATAGAATACTTGGTATTTTATTTTATGTTGGCGAGTGTCATAAAACACCCATCAACAGGCAATAGTAACAATAACCACCACAGTTCTAGATGCTAGTTCCGCCAGTATGTCAACTGCCAATCCCACTAGAATGTCAGCTACCAGCATGCCAACCACTACACTAGTGCCAGGCGCAGTACCAATGGCTACCAGTATGGTCACACCACCCCAACAAGGCAGTGAAGATATAAGGGTGGATGACTACATAAAAAAGTTTCAAGCAACACCTACTGCCCCTCCACCGCCATCACTCAACCTCGTAGGGGAATTAGAGTTTGTGCCAACAGAAGCAAGAGATGTTGAAGGGATAAAGCATAAAGAAAAACACAAAGCAGTTGCAAAATAGGAGCCTATGCATATGGAGGATTTGGTGGAGATAGTACAAATTGTGGAGCCTAGTGAGCCACCTAGTTGAGCAAGAGGTTGCCATCATCTCTCAACCAGCTATTGCTAAGGTCAATGCCAAGGTTACAATGCCAGAAGGGGGAGATACAAATAATTGATAATTAAGTGCAATGCAAACTATTTAATAATTATTATTTAATGATAATCACCATAGTCGGCCCCAAATAATTTTATTTACTAATTTATTTATTTATTTAAAATATCGATGTTGGCTGATCCAGCCACTAATCGGGGACATTACTTGAGAACAGTGGAAAAGGTTGTATTTGCATTGTCAAGTTGCCAATTGTGCTTTCTAGTCTAGGCTATATTTTCTATTATATGCACTTTTGAGGAAAAAAATGATGCTATATTGTCTATGATATGCATTTTAGGGAAAAAAATGATGCAAGTGAACTTTAGGTGGTTTAATGGTTAAAATCATATGACTTTATCTCCATGGATTAGCTTCACATTGATATTCTATTACAGAACAAAGGAAATTTTGAAAGTTAATCACTGCATATGTTTATTTTCTTCAATACTACCAATACCCTAGTTTAGATTCACTGATGAAAAGTTTGTATGTGTCACACTCAACATAGACAAAATTGCACTTGCAAAAAGATATTTAATTAACACTAGGGGCATTAGAGGTGGCAATTAAATTGGTTGGACATCGCATATTAATAGTGTGATGAGGATAGTATTGTTTTGTTTTTAATACTATACACTTGTTAGAATGGCACTCGGTTGTGGAATCCTCACGGGGGCCTAGGGTTTTGTCGAAAATTGTTGTTGTTTATGCTGCAGGCCACGGAGGCGGAACAAAGCCTCTTAGACTGAACGAAAATGGCAGGAGGCAGGGCGTTGGGGTATTATATAACAAACCCGTGGCGAATATGGATCCCGAGCATCTCAAATGGAGGATGAAGTGGTCAGATTTCAGAGGGTTTGAAGTGGGCAGCTCATCCCGTGAGGCGGCTGGGTTTGCAGGCGACAGAGCCCTTTTGACATAGCCGAATATGCAGTCAAAGGGCACCTGTAATGGTGACTAGGGCAAGGCCCCTTTAAATCTGCTAACGGGCAAACAAATATTGCCATTTTACCCTCAAACAAGGTTTACTATGTTGCGTTGGAGGCAGATGTAGAGGAAGAAGTTAATCACAATGTGGTTGTATTCACTGAACTAGGCTTGATTAACCGGCTCAAAGGGTTTTGGCCCAGTTTGAAAGATCTTCACAAAATGCAATGTTAGTATGGCTGAGATAGTTGGTGATGGGGAGGTGCAACAAAACAATGGGACTGCTACTCCAGCTGGAAAGGAGAAAAAAACTCTAGTTGGGACCAGAGAAATGGGTGATGATGTGGTGGAAGGGGGTGGTTTTTCCCATCAAGAGGGGGATTTTAGAAGAGCAAGCCTAGGATTCAATAGTTGGATCTATGGATTGGCACAATGCAGCTGCCAAGTTGGAAGATGGTTGTTGGCACATTGTAAAAGGCAAGAACAGCAGAAAAGCAAAAATGGGATCATTCGAAATGACTCTTCGCTCTCATACAAAGAGAGGCAAAGACAGTAAATCTTGATATTGGTTTGTTTATAGACCTTTGCTTCAGATTGATGGTAGTCGAGTTGGGAGCCTTTTGATAGTATGCTCCAGAATTTTGTAAATCTGTAATATTCATGTATGTATGTGCAATGTGTAGATGTTGAAGGGGTAGTATGGATTTAATGAGGGGCCTTTAAGAGGCTTGATATTTGGTATGTGAGGGTTAGATGGAGTCTTATTTGGGATTGTAAACTTCATGTAATATCTTTTATTATTAATAAAATAGTGTGGTGAGGATAGTTTGATTACAAGTTGTGTCAAACAGACGACACATAGGGTGAACAAATGTGCAAGAGTTAATGTGTCAAGGTCAATTTGATCCTATGTTTTAGTGCGACAAGTGAATTAAATGTCTATATAAGTATTGTAGTGAATTTAGTGTCAGTGATGTGAACAAATATGCAGTAAAAAACATATAAAAAAAAATCATCATTCTATAGCTACAAAGTAATGAAACATGATACATATTACTTCATAATTTAATAGTATAGCATAGATAGTTTGGTTAGACATTGCATTAATAGTGTGGCAAAGATAGTTTGGCGCCAAGGAGTGTCAAACAAATAACAAATATGGTGAACAAATGTGAAAGAGTTAATGTGTCTAGGTCAATTTGATCCATGCTCAGTTGGACATTGATGTAAATATTGGCTGGACATTGCATATTAATAGTGCGGCAAAGATAGTTTGGTGCCAAGTAGTGGCAAACAGATAACAGATAGGGTGAACAAATGTAAAAGAGTTAATGTATCTAGGTCAAGTTGATCCAAACTCACATGGCTATGTTCTAGTGGGACAAGTGAATGAATTGTGTGTATATGTATTGTAGTGATTTTAGTGACAGTGATGTGAATAGATATGCAGAAACAAAACATATAAAATTATCCCATGTCCCCATGCAACTGCTTAAGTGCAATTTCTGCTTAATTTTAAGCAACTAGAGTGTTCCCATGCAATTTTTGAATCACGGGGAAAGGATAATTTGGAATCTTTCACTATTTTAGCGGAGCACCTGCTACTTAAAAATTGAAAATAGGCTTTGAAAAAAAAGGGGGGGCTGAAAATAAGCAACAACTGCTTATTGAGAAAAGCAACACGTGTTTCACAATTTTTTTCCATCTCTTTTTTATTTGCCTACAATTTTGCCTTCAAATATTATTTGTAAGAAAGACTAAGAATTTAATTTAAAAATAATATTTAAGAGGACTGCTTAAAAATAAGCAGCAAATGTTACTTCCATGGGGCCACCAGCTCCACAAATTGTTCCTCAAAAAGTTGAGCAGCTACTGCTAGCAGAAATAAGCTAAGCAGCAGCACGGGAATCTGCCCTTAGTTTCATCATTCCACAGCTAAAAGTAATGAAAAACAATACTTCATAATTTAATATATGAGTTCAAGAATAATGAGTTTCAAAATAACTTGTGGATAAAAAATAAGGTACTGCAAGCTCTAGATGCGTGAACAGAAAAGTTTCCACTCAAACCATAAAATGACATTTAAAAAATCTAAAAGCAAATAAGAATAAAAAATATTTACCTCATTCCATAACTTTCCTTGAGCAAGACGTGGATACAAAGGTGCCTTTGGATATGCAAAACTAATAGTGTTGGAAATCGCCAATAACTTTGGCTGTAACACAAGTAAGAATAGTCAGTGCCAAGTGCACTAAACCGATCGTGTGGGTTTTGAAACTTATTTACAACTTTTAAATTTTTTCTCAACTTAGACTAAATAAATTTACAGATAACTGAAAAAAGAATGGTCAGACCCAATTTTATCTGCATGCAATGTTATTCTTTCCCTGGACAAATTACTTTCTTGGATATCAAGGACATTTTATGTTGGATACAATGGAAAAGTATTTAGACAGTTCCCTCTAGCATAAATTTGGAAATGATGGCCTTAAGACTGTCATGAAATAATTACTGTCATGAAATAATTAAGTCATGAATTCAGAAAATAATATAAATTAAGTCCTTACTCCTACCAAAAAGTTAAAAAAAAATACAACTTATAGTGGAAACTGGCTGAAAATAACGATATAAAGCACAAATAGAACAAACATAGTTGTAAGACAATAAAGCATGCACAACAAGATCAGTTTCTTTAAATGTTGGGGCTGAAAATGTTTAGTGTCAAATTTTGTTGTCAGTCGATTATTCATATTTTGACTTTTCAAATAGAATGTGAAGAGTGCTTACACTGTTCCAGATTGAATCAATCAAGGTTCAGTGAAATTTCCAAGTTCATGCAATGAGTATACTATTCCAACTGCTTTCTTACTTTTGCAGTTATAATAGATTGTTGGTATAATTAAGGTGTTGTACCTAGTGATAACCTCATCTAGGTCCTAATTACACATATCACTAAGTTTACCAAGTGATCACATTAACTTTAGGAGCATCTCCACTTTTGGTGGTTATATCAAGTTATCACGTATCCACCTCAAGTGGATCTTCCACCTTTAGTGGTCTTATCACACTATCATTTTTTTACCTTATGTGGGTGATAGGTTGTGCATTGCATAGGATTAAGACACTTGCCAGCATCTTGCCCAATCCTCCATTTTCACCTTGCCTTTATAAGCAAGGCTCACTATGTACATTTTCATGTCCATTAGCAATATCATCATTCTTGCATTGTGATGCAATCTTCTTGTCATTCTCTTGTGGAAGTTATCTAGGTCTTTCATTTGATCCTGGGGGTGTTGTAGAGTCGCCTAAAACTCTAACATAAATGTTGACTTGCCTGATATACCACCTTTACATGCTTTGTTATTAATATTTTTCACAGACTACAGCCCTTGCAACAACATCCACATGGTTAAGACAACAATTGCAGGTGCACAGAAATGTGTCAATGTCACTTTTTTAAAATAAAATTTGCATAATATTGAAGGGTAGATTACAATATTCCCATGACAAATCATCTGCTTGATTGTTATGATTAAAAAGTACCTTATAGAAATTTAAAGGAAAAAATAACTAAAGGTGGCATAGACTACCAAGACTAAATTATATAAAGTTAAACAGGTTTCTAGATAAAAATGCCTTCTTGCTGACACTAAATTCAGATGTATGTAGATAACATGGTAAGAAAAAACACATGATCAAATAAGTGACCCATAGCTTCAAGTGTTGTTCGGACATGTTCCAGATGAGAGGGCCATGTCATTTTCGATTATATGGATGAGCTGGTGTCATTCCTTTGCTGTTCCACCCATGATCGACAAAGCTTGTGAAGTAATTAAAGTAGAACTATTTTGTTTTTGGTGACCTTTTGTGACTGGATATCGTTGAATGAGCTCACTGGTCACTGAACAGTCTATCTGTAATAACCACACTTGGTTAATACTAATTTTTAAAATTTGAATTTTCATCATACTGATTATATTTTCATTATCAAAATGTAACACATTACATATCTTGGCAATCTATCTTCCTTGTGGAACACAAATAAAATGACAAACCAGTTAATATGTTTCAGTTCTTGACCTTTCTATTGGCATTGGTCCACTTTAAATTCTGGCACTGATGATTCATATACTTGCAACTTATTTCAACTTAGAAGTGCTAGCCTCAAACCTTACCAAATCTAGCAGTGGCAGCAACTCTCTACCAATAGTTACAGTCATGCACTCCATAAGACAAGCTCCCTATATCATGACATATCACTAACCCTAGATTAATTCCTCAGGGGTTCATTCAAGATGACCCTAACTATGTATCCCTTTCAAGAAATCAAAGGCTCCATAGTTTGCATGATAAAATTCCATCTCTTTCATTAAGAATGTATTCATAGAAAACAACCCACCAAGTAAGGTAAACAAGACAAGCAAACAAATAATTATTGTTTACCTCTCAAGGACTTATTAAAAGAGACTACAAACCATGCCCAAAAGAAACGGTTTCCAATAACAAATGGTAATTCTAATTCCTTGGAAGGACTCCCATTGTTGATAATATAATAGATTAATTGGTTGTTCAACGAAAATTACCAACCCAAATGAAAAAATAATTTAAGAATTTACGAGTAAGGTACAATGATGGTAAAATTGTTGTTGTTGAGAATACATGGCATAGATGCAACAAAAATATTGATTGATATATGATTCCAATAAAAGTACCTATCAACTTGTATTCAAAATGTGCATGTTTGATAAGTTAATATTACTATAGCCCTAAGTATTATATTTTATTGCCGTAAGAAACTTTCATAACACTTATACACCCAAGTTCATCCTCACTAAATTATCATATGACTATGACATACATTTGTATCCAATTTGCATGACATAAACCTATCGTAATAAGGAATAGCCAATAATAGACTAATAGCATCAACCTTTAAAGACATCTACAAATTGTACTAAACAGCCAACCACAATCGAAGTCCTATGTTACCAGATTCGTTCCTGCAACTCTTAAAGTCGGGTTCGATTCAGTGCAGAATCTGGTCCTTGTCAAATTCGGCCCAAGTTCAGCCGCAAAGCCCCAAATTCGGCCCAAAGTCTGTCAGAAGGACCTGGGCAGACTTTGGGCAAATTTGTTGCCGAGCAGCAAAACCCAGGCCAACTTTGGGCTCAAAACAAGATTTTTGACTATTTTAAAGTTAGTTTTTTTTGGCCGAATTTGGTCTATTCAACCCGCCAACCCTAAAAGAGACCACTAAAAAGGCCAAAAAGGTTGTTTTATATGTCATTTGTGCATTTGTTTTATATGTCATTTGTCAATTAAACTAAAACGTTAATACATATGGTGGTGTATTTTGCTATGTTGCTTTACTATTAACATAGTGTTGTATGAACTTATTTGCTGCTGCATATACATAAATACATATATAACATATATAACGTATATTCTTGTATGGACAAACCCAAACTGAATTCAAACTCACCCAAAAAAAATTGAACAAATTTCGAACCCGAATTTGAACCTGAAGCCGAACCAACAACTTAGTCAAAGTCTAATGTACTCCTACACTTGATGGGAACACCTATGTATCAAGTATAATGCAAAAATAAACTTAATCCTACAGCACTAATACAAGCTTATCATATTTTCAAGACATCAAATATATTAGCCAAAGATAATAGGAATAATGATCCAAAGTCACTTGGGCTGGGGGCCTAGCTCAATTAGCGAGAGCTTATTATGGTAAAGCACGAGGTCATGAGATCTAGTCTCCCCCAGCCCACGTGGTACTAGAGGACATGTCGCTCCAGCGTCACCAGTCACGCTAAAAAGTTTACCCAGCGCACTACAATTTATAGGGGTGCTATACCCAATTCCTACAAAATCTAAAAAAAATGAACCAAAGTCACTTCATTCCATTATTCATCATAATAATCACTAAGAACAACAAACCAAAGGTGCACATATGAGGGTCAAGGTTACCTAGTACATAAGATTTCCTTCGAAAATTATCACCTTCCAATGTTGTACACCAAGGTAATTAGCAGAAATGTTCCTAGCATAAACTTGAGTATCACAAACCCCAACCAAGCTATTTAGGTTCCCAAGCTAAATATCCATTAGTTGATGTTGATATTATGGCCTTGTCGGCAAATATCACTTACACCGGATAAGATATTAAATATATGACACATATTTCGATATATAAATAATAATATTAAATATCTCATATTTAATATTCATTGTTTATTGATTATATTGTCTGGACCCTAAGTCGGCCCCCTTGGGATTTTTCTATCTTATTCAGGTCGGCCCCTTTGGGAGGCTCTCCCTTCTCATATATAGGAGGGAGGATTCTTGGGAGGAGAGATATCAAAAACATAACATATTCTCCTCTCCCAAGAATCGGTTAAGGCTACATTAAGGCAGCAGCGAATTCCATAAGGCAGCAGCGAATTCCATAAAGTAGCAGCGAATTCATCCATTGAAGTGGCAACGAAGTCATCCATTGAAGGGCAGCGATTTCACCATTGACGGGCAGCGAATCTCAGTCTAAGTAGCAGTGATTTCTTTTCCCTAATAGCAGCATACCTAGGTGCAAATTCTGGAGCAAATCTCAAGGCAGATTTACATTGGTATTGATCCGATCTTAGGTCAAAGTAAACATCAGATTGATGTCATCTTGGAAGCCCTAAATGAGCTAACCTGGCCCATTCACATTCATTCATCCTGGAGACTTAGAAGGGACTGATCTGAAGATCATTTCAGAACTACAATCCGGTTACTATCTCTCCTTGCTCTTTTCTTTATATCCTGTGCTTAGTATTGAAAGATCTTTATAGCTTGAACATTCCTAGGTAAATCTGGAAAATATTAACAGTTGATAGTGAAAAGTAAACAATACAACCCTTAAATTGCACTTCAAAGGCCTAGTGAAAATGATGGAAACGGCATCTATTGATGGGCTGTTAATGATACTCTTTATCAAAGGATTCTGCCCCAATATAGGGAAAAATAAAAGGACGCCGTTGGAATTGAAATCTGAATTAGATATTATCAAGATTAATGACAAGTAACTAGTGGTTTGGAAGTAAGATACGATTACCAATCAATCTGTATATCTTCTACAACAAATTTTTAATATAAATTAGTTAAATCATAAGAGATCTTTTGGACCAAAACATATCAAATCTCATCTCGGAAAATTTAAATAAAATTATAAAGAAAGTAAATCAGAATCTGATATTTGTATTCAAGAATAATAAAGCATAAACAGCGTACATTAGACAGACCGCCTGAGAAAATTGCAAAGGCGAAATCAGCTCGTTGATTGAGCAGCCGAAGCTTCAACTCTCCTTTGCCTATCTTTGCATAATTAATGGTTGAATAATTTGCATATTGAAACTGCAGAATACATGATTATAACAGATTCTGGTGAAATCTCATTTTTCTACAAAATCTCTATTCATTAAATAAATCTTATAACAATTCCTCCTAACATTCTACTATTCCAACATATATATTTCATTTCTTTATCAGTTTCTTCTTGACACAAATTGGGTGGAACAAATAAAATGATGGACTCACAAATATACCTTAATAGGTGCAGAGCATAATAAAGGTATCTGATCCTTATCTGGCCCACTCTCCGGGGTGCAAGTTGAAGCACTGAAGTCACAAGAAACTGATTACTGGCATATTATTTTGCATCAAATCACTTCTATAAACAATCTTCCATGCTAAATATCGTACCTATAACAGAAATTTATATCACAAGCACATACTCTTTTGTATGTGTGTTATAACTGAAATTTTGTTTCACTCAATCTCCAGGATAAAATGTGGAAATGTCGACAGACAATCCTTTTGGATTAGTAACAAGGGTCCATAATTGAACAAGTAATAAACTCCACAGTATAAGAAACAAAGTTCATTATTTGTGTTATTATCAATATTTGTTTACTCGGAACTTATAACTCCACAAAATTTATATCAGCGCACAGAAAAAAACATCGGTTGCTCACAAGCTTTCTGGAACTTTTATCTTCTTCAAAGGAAAAAGAGCTTAACAAAGAAATAAATGCAACCCAGCATCAAGTAAAATATAGGCACTACATCATGTACCTTGGCAACAACAAAAGACTGGAACCTAGAGATTTGTAATCCCTAAGTTCTGGTACCATTGAGATTGCATAGGTCCATAATCAAGCAATGAACAAACCCCACAAGCATAAGAAAGAACACACAAATATGTGATGATATCAATATACACCAAAAGAATAATATTACTATAGAATATGAAATGATACCGAAAAAAAGATTGCAAATTCATTAATAAGGTGGGAGGCATTGCTATTTATATACATCTTAACAAGTTACAAAGGTTAGACAAACCCATTAAGGCAGTAACCCAATAAATTTAAGGTACAAGTTACACATGAGCCAATGGTACACCAAAAACAAAATCAACCCTAACTCACAGGGATCCGACACAATGGTTTTTGTAGTCTAACAATCTCCAATGCAAGAAAGTGTAGCACAAAGGGTGCAACTGAAATGTCCAAAAATGATTCAGGTAGATGTATCTACTAATCATAAGTTGTTGTAAATTACATGGTTACTTGAGCTTTTAATAAAAGAAACTTCAATACAAATGGTATATCGTAAAAATGGGCAATGGAGCTTATTATGTTCATTCTTTTCTTTAACAAAAAATAAATATACCTCAGCAGATCATTTTCTACCATGCAGGAACAGATATTAAACAAGTATTAAAACACATTTTTTTTAGAGACCTTCCTCAACATAGAAAATTAACCATTGGTCTTCCCTTTAATAGTAGACAATATGATTTAATAGAAACTTGATTCAAACATTTTAACTAGAGCTTCTTTTAATGTTCTCACATTTTATTTTTTTTCAATTACCCTTCAGCTATAATGCTAATAAGTAAAAAGAAAGATACAGTTTACTTAGTCCTGCTATTCAGGGACATAAATTTCTCAGGGCACAAACAGAGGTATATTTATTACTTGAAATTTGCTGGAGAAAAGACAGCAATCCAATCATCTGCTGCTGGTGAAGTGCGATTGTATGTCACTGTCATCCACTGATTAGTCTCGCCCTAGATGAGGAATGAGCATGCAATATAAGTATTAGCACATAAGATGATTTTGCACCATAGAAATGAATCAGCTAAGAACTTCACATAATCTGGGATATTAACTCAAGACTGTGATCAACATCAACCCAGCAAAAATACAGCAACATGCTCTTTAAGCATATTTTAGGAAAAATTAAAAATAGTTATGGGAAAAGAAGAGTCCCAGAGATTCACTCATTTGGAATTTGGTCATGCTCTGAAGGGAAACATGGTCTCATATGTAATACAAAAATCCATCCAATTGATTGTTATAAGGTCAAATTTCAAACAACTCAAACGTTAACAGCTTTCTAATGAAGCAAAGAAGATACAACTTAATATAAAACAATTTGATGGATCATTCATTTCTAAAAAAAGCCATTATTATACACTTCAATTTGACATTCACACAACTACTTAGAGGCTACAGCCCTTCAGTTTTTCTGTGTAAGTATTTTGTGTTGTACATTATTCACAGGTGTACGAATGAGGCAGCTTGTTCCACGATTTGTCTTGTAAGTTATAATAGTTCAATTGAGCTCCTCTTCTCGAAGGGAGTGAATAGGAAAAATTCAAAAATGTTGTGACTATTTCTTTGATCCAAATTCATGGAATAGAGGTGGTTCGTTGAGCCCAACAGCAAATAAGAGCAGAAGAGTTGCAGAGCAAAGAGTGTGTCATATCCCCTAGATACCTTACTAAATTTTGCTTCTGACCCCAAGCCCCATGGTTATTTGGACTAGGGGTGGATTTCATGACTAAACTATGTTAAAAGAACCTATATGTGTGTGATGCTAAGAGCAGAAGAGTTGCAGAGCAGAAGAGTGTGTCATATCCCCCAGATACCTTACTAAATTTTGCTTCCGACCCCAAGCCCGTGGTTATTTGGACTAGGGGTGGATTTCATGACTAAACTATGTTAAAAGAACCTATATGAATTTTGCTTCCGACCCCAAGCCCCATGGTTATTTGGACTAGGGGTGGATTTCATGACTAAACTATGTTAAAAGAACCTATATGTGTGATGCTTATAAACTTTTAATGCCATTATATTTGAATGTTATTAATCTTATCATGATAGTTTTATTAATGCCATTTTAACGTTTATACCTTGCCAGTAAGATCATCCATTAAGATTCATCTTGTTATAGGAATTCGACCATTTGTTTAATTGCAATGATTTAATTGTTTCATATTGTGTTAAGATTAAGATATATATATATATACTAATTGGAAACATCGAATCATAACTTCATTAAAAATTAATAAATAATTAATTAATTACATATAAATATTAGTTGGGATAAAATATAACAATAATATATATTCATAAATAAAACAAATACAAATAAATAATAGAATATATGTGTTTATAAAAAAATTCTAAGCTATTGGGCATAAGAATTAAGTTAAGGCAAATTATTTCATGAACAAAAGAAAGTCAGCAAGACAGAAAAACAAAATGTGCAGGCACGGGAAGAGGGAGTAGTCGGACTACTGAAAATTCATTTATTTTTGCATCTGCCCTTCCTACGGCTGGGAGAAAGCTGCAATGAATGGAAATGGAGCAAAGAATGGTGGAAGAGGGAGACCATTCTTTGAGAGGTGTGGCTAATTGGTTGTAGGGCACATTTTTTTTGTTTTTGCAGACTTGACCAAAGACCAACCCCAGCTTTGGACCTTTGACTCTCTTTGTAAGGAGGTGAGAACTTCATTCAAAGGGAGGAGGATATAAGAGGAAGGCTTTGGAGGAGGTTAAAGCCACATTAAGGGGAGATAGTGCTAGCTGATTGGAGGGTTTTCCAATTACCGGGTTGAATTTAGACAGCCAACCAGGTTCCATCTCTTTCTTCTTTTTAAAGATTTGGTATCTTTCCTTAAAAGCATGAGTAAATCCTTCTTTTACTGAACATCTAGTTAAACATGTTTTTGAATGCTTGCTGCTGTATATTCATAAATAAATATCTATACCATATTTGTGGGAGAGAAGAATTAGAGATTACTTGAAATATGTTAACAAATTAGTGTGATGTTTGTTTGATTCACCATAGAAATAAATAAATGTTTATTCTATAAATAATCAACCAGCAGTTACACCAAATGTTGCCATAGAATATACCCAAATGATGTTAGCTTGCAGGCAAGACTAGGTCCAGTAGCACAACTTGGGTAAACAAATATTATTGTCTGTCTCTTTGTTTTGTAAAACCAATCTTGGCTGGGGTAGCAAGTGGTGACAAGTGCAATTGAATTTTAGGCTCAGCTGGTTACTTTTAGCAAACGATCTTACAGTCAATGGTTATAAAAACCCTTACTCATTGGTTATTGGTTAGCTGGTTTATTTTTCTTGAAACCCATTCTATTATTCTTTTAGCACCCCTAAGAGCTATTTCCGCAATGATGTTGTGCATTGCTTGAAAGAACAAACTAGCAGCAGTATATGCATACTATCAGTATTCAGTAGAATAATTTTTAGTTTTTATATGCATACCATTCAGCAGTATAGGAAACCCTTATTGTTAGTTTTTCTTTGATGAATTTAATACACGAGCGGGGTTATGTTATTCCGAAGAATTTTAACCATTATTATAGTTATAGTGGAGGAATTAGCAAACCATTTATTTGATATACATGTGCTGCTCCAGCAAACTTGAAGTAGTTCTGATGCCTTCTTAAAAATAATTAAATGAATACGGTTAAGTAGAATTTAAGACTATATATATATTGTAGTCTTATTTCATAGAAAGGTCTCATAACTTTGAATGTCACATGCACAGTACCCCAGCAGCATTAGCAAGACTTGTAGCAACCAAACGATAGCATAAGGACAACAAATAAGAAGTATAGCTGTTTTCACTTATAACAATTCTCTCAAATAGATAAAATGCAGCCACTTGACTGTTGGATATATTACCTTAGGTAAGTGGTAGATCAAAGGACGATGACATAAGATTTAAAATGATCTCAACCTTGTCTAACCACGAAAGAAAGGGGTAGCAGTAAAAGGCAGAGGAACTCATAGAATTAGAATCACCTCATGTGGAAAACTACGTAACTTGAGGACAACCACTGTGGCAGCTAACATAGATCAGCCATAACGTCTTCTATGTCATGTGAACGATAGCCTCTATTTAGCATATGAGGATGGGAAGCCAAGGGTGCCGGTATTTGCCTTCTTTCTTGGCACGATTGATACCTCTTCTCATTTTATTAATAATGAAAAGACTTAGCAAGGATTAGGTGAATAAACCTTCTTCCAAGTTACCATTTGGGAATAGTTGGGGAATTTGTCATGAGATTCTTGGTCAAGGGTCTACACTACTAGCTTTTTTTGGGTAGGATAAAACTATCTACTTCCCAATTAGGAATCTCTTTCTAGTTATAGTGCTAAGCCAAGTACAGGCGTTGGATTTTACGGCAACGGATAGAGTTAGGACCCTACGAGGGCATACATAGAGGATGATATACCTCTACCATGTAGACTAGTCCTCTCTATCTGAGGTGATCACCGAAGACTAAATCCTATGACCCGCTTAAGATAAGTTTATCCGCTCGAGATTTTGGCAGTATTCAAGGAGCGTAATATGTCAGTAGACTGCCAACCGTACCCCCTAGATAGCCGATAGAGATCACTGGTTGCATTCAGGCGAGGGAACTCCGCATTGATCTAGGGAATTGGGCAGATTCCGCCAGGAGCATGTGGGCTTGGGGACCATCTGTGTGCCAATGATGGATGCCCTTACTACTTAGTCGTCTGATGGACAACAGGGAAAGGAGAATTCTAGTGGGGATGGTTAGAAAGCATCCAAGCAAACTGTAATGTCCCCGTTTTTCAGTCTCTTGAGATTAGCTTAGTTTGGCGACCCTCGCAAGCTAATCAGGTGATCAGAGGGGGTCAGTTGGCAGAGCCAGTAGTTGGATTCCATTCTCGAGGTTCTGGTTGTCAGGTTTGCTCTTCATTTGGGCCAGATTGGATAACTTACTATTTATAGTAAGTGTTATTTTTGGCATAGCTTGGTATAGCAGGGTGCCTGCACAATGTCATCAAGTATTGCAGGATCATTTATTGGGGATCTCCAGTTTGAGAGACTTACTATTTTTAGTAAGTCTATTTTTGGCAGATGGCTATTTCTAGCAGGGCAGTTTGAGCTCAGGGCTCTATTGTCAGAAATTAGTTTGTTGGAGTCAGATAGATTCAGTGGCCTCATTTTTTAATTGTCGTTATTAAATTAAGTTATTTTAATTTAATAACTTTACGACTTTATAACTTTAATGTTATATAATGATGTTGTGTTGAAGAAGCCACTTAAGTGAAAAAAGTAAAGTTGAAGCTTTTTCAAAAAGCTTATATATTCAACTCAAAAAAGCACTTTACTTATCCATTATTCATTTTGATCAAAATTTTATGAAGTTTCTTGGTTGTGAGAAATGGCTAGGGTTTGAGGACTGATTCCTCTCTGTGGCAATTTGAATCATCACTAATTGATGATGAACTTTGCAAATTGAATTCTAAAATTTCGTTCTGAAATTGTGGATATCATTCTTGGTGCTGAAGTATACCAAGTGTGTGAAGATTTAAATATCTACATCAAGCTGCGAGTTAATATCAATTCTTGAAATTCGAAATTCTTCATTTACTGAATTCATTGGAGGCTGGATTAAATCCATGGGCTATCGGAATTGATGCCAGGTTGGCTGCGGCATGTTTGCAATGGCAGCGTTTTTCCTTTGAGGCTGCGTTTTGAGTGTGGGCTCTCGAGATTTCCAAGGAGGCCACGTTTTTGCCTTAAGAAGCTGGCGGCACCTTCTGTGAATGCTCACGCCACTTCCTTAGTGCTCAGACAGCTTCCTCAAGGCTGTGCGTGAGGGTTTGAAGGCAGCATTTCTTATTTGGGTGGAAGTTCATCAATTCTGGAATGCGCCAACATTACCTTTGCTGGCTGCGTTTCTTCCTGGGACTGGTTCTTTGGAATAAGGTGCCAATTTGCTGTTGTATAATTGTTATTAATTTTCATATGTTTGTAATGGATTTGTTGCATTTGAATTATAAACTTCAATGTATTATGGTTATCTCAATGCTGGAGAGATTTTAAAAAAGAATTTAGAATCAGAACATGTTTGCAAACCAATTAGAAGTTCAAAGACATTAATTTACAAAGAGCCAGGCAGGCTCTTTACAGTGGTATCAGAGCATTTTCCCTGTCATCTTGTGGGGTTTGGATTCTTTTATATTCTGATGTTATTTTAAAAGTGATCAGCACTTCCACTTTTTCTAGCTATGGACAAATACAGGAGGCCTAGTTCTGGAAGTTGTCGTAACAGTATGGGAAAGAGAGAGGAATTAAATGCCTTAGTAGAAAGTATGGAAAAACTTAGGCTTCATCATAGAGATTGGCGGAGAGCTTGTCGGATCCAAAGACAGTAGACAGGGCAGCAAGGTATATGGTCTCTTCTTTTAGGAGGCTGACATCGAGATTGCAGGGAAGAAAGCTTGAGTTTTCCCCGACAAGTGCCCATGTTGCAGATGTACCTATATTTAGTACGGCACCTACTAGTCCTATCTACAGTGCTGATGATGGATTTATTTCACAGGAACATGTGGATGTTTCAGTACCATTGGTTGACAACAGCGCTGAGCATCAACAGGTTGAGGCTCCCAGAGTAGTCACTACGGATTGTACAAAGGCATCCGATGCTGTAGTTATCACTGAGTGTTCAGACTCTTCCGTGGAGGGAGTTGTTATTGGAGATTTTTATGTCAGCTATAGTAGTGTTTCTCCAGTGCAGAAGGCAGCTGCTTCCTCATATGGGACAGATGCATGTAAGGAGTCTCTTAGCTGTGATGTTGGTGATCTGGGCGTTATAGCGGAGTCAGTTGATGATAGTTCATGCTCCAGCATTATTTGTGCACGGCCTGACGTTGAGTCATGTGTGCAGAGTTAGGTGTCAGCAGTTGAGATTTTAGCAGGAGATGTGGATACAGATAGTACAGACACATCTGATGACACTTTTGGGGATGCTATGAGCTACATTGGGGATGATACCCCTTGTGAGATGTTGGGTGATGACTGCGAGGAGTGTATGAGCTATGACAGCTCTGAGTTTTATGATAGCAATCGCAGTGTGGAATCAGTACAGGAGACAATGGTCTTTTCCTGTATTGAGGATGTGAGCATGGAGCTATCTAGTGATGACACTCATGATGGGAGTGTTGCAGTTGAGTTGGGTGACATAGATTCATGCCACAGTGTAGTTGATTCACATGACGACATTGAGTCATGTATGCAGTCAGAGTTAGTGGAGGAGTCGCGGATAGGCGACGTGGACACTAGCATCACAAATATTTCCGATGTTGAGAGCGAGAATGATGAGTGTTGTAGTGTTTCTAGTTTTTTATATCTGACTTTGGGTGTGGACTCAGCATTGTCATACGACGATGGTGGGTTCCAAGATTCTTTGTTACAGGGACTCACGGATGAGGATGTGGAAGCATATGAGTGGCAAGAGTTTGTTACAGCCAAGGCTTCCACTACGAGAGATGGGGTTACTTCTTCGGTGACTCATGAGGATGATTCTTCCTGCAGCGAGTCATGCTTGATTTATCAAACCCTGGGGGAGGACTCTGAGTTGAGTTATTAGTGATTGAGGATGGATCCTAGGATCTGGATTGTCAGGTGGTTGCAGAAGATGAGGTAGCTGGAGATTGTGTTGAGTCGGATTCAGCAGCAGCTTCCTTGGGGTTAGATGAGGTCGAGTCTAATGTCTGTACTCAGTTTGTAGATGTGTACTCGGATGAAAGTACACAGAGTTATGGTGATCTTGAGGGGAGTTTGTTGGATGCAACTTCCTTCCATAGTGAGGAAAGTGGAGTTGAGATTATACATAGGAGGCCCGTTGTACACAGTCATCATGTGACTAGCCAATTGAGAGTTGGTGAGAGAGATATTACTTCTACTCTCGAGCATTTTGATGTCGTTCGTCAGTTGTTGGTTGTTTATGATTGGGGTGCTCCTATGACAGATGAGTATAGTGGTGGTTACCTTTCCTTGACAGAGATTCATTCTTTGTGTGAGGCTGTCAGGATTTTGAGACAAGATTATTTACAATTGGTAGCCGATCGAGATCACCTAGTTGAGTGGGGGAGTACAACATATGAGGCATTGATGGACAGAGAGGAGGTGAGTGAGCTTACTCAGGAGCTCACAGCGACTTCTGAGGATTTAGAGGGCACTCAGTGGGCTCTTCAAGACTCATAGATTCAGTTAGAGGAGGTGACCGTGGAGTTGGAGCATGTACGGTCCACACCAGCCCCAGATCCAGTTCAGTTGCACATTGAGGTGGTTGGTGGTGAGTTTTCTTCTACGGTTGGGGATGAGTGACATGATGATGTGGCAGACACATCTGTTCAGGATGTGCACGTAGTAGGTACAGATGAGGTAAGAGAATCAATGGAGAGAAGCTCGCATGTTGATTTGCTTCCTTTTGCTGGAAGTGAATCTATTTCTTCATCTCACATAGCTGATAGCATGGGAGAGTTGGCAGTGCCACATTTTCAGAGGGATCAGTTATGGGTTGCGGAGGAGCAAGTTGATGCTTCCACGTATAATTTCTACTACACCAAGTCATTCATGGAGTATTTACTTAAGAGTGCAGATGTGCGAAAGGATTCATATAGAGTGTCTGAGGGTACTCTCATCCGAGGCTCTTGTGCTATTCAAAGGTTGGTAGGGAAGATTGTGGAGACTATCTACTATGCTTCCCCACAGGGATTTAGAGGTTGGGTTTGTTGAGAGGGTTACTCAGGATCCTAACCAACTTGCGGTTATGTGGAGTCAGAGATTGGATCCATCTCATGATTTCCAGTTGGGTAATGATGAGCCATTCACGGAGTTTGGGGCTTTCTACTGGCATTATACGGTGGGGTATGCTCATCATTTTTCTTTTGACCCTCGGATAGAGGATTTGGTCTCACACAGGTGTAGACTAGCTCCAGTTTCTTACCATCCATTATGGGATGGATTAGCACCATCTTTTGGAGATGGAATTGGCAGTTGCAAGTTAGACCACTTGCAGTATCGACACATCCAGGGCAGTTTATCAGAGGTTGGATTTGGTGGCAGTGACTCAAGTACCTATGGTTGTTGTCATATCCACATTGTGGTTGGGTGTGAGTGTCAATTAGACAGGGACTCGAGTTTTGGCAGAGTTGATGTTTCAGTTGGGTTGACTTCCGCTGGGTTGTTTTTTGCATCGGCATCTACAATTGGTCTACAAATGTTTTTTTTAGTGATGTCAGTTATTTGGGTGTTGAGGGCAGTTTCTCAAATGCTGGTGTCTGTACTATTGATGTTGGTATTTTCTTCACAGGAGTATGGTGAGGATCGGGACATTACTTATGACCATCCTTGAGATCCAAGTGGTCTGTGATGTTGCTTGTTTTTTCTGATTGCTTGAGGACAAGCAATCTTGGGAAGGGAGGACTGTAATGTCCCCATTTTTCAATCTCTTGAGATTAGCTTAGTTTGGTGACCCTTGCAAGCTAATCAGGTGATCAGAGGGGGTCAGTTGGCAGAGCCAGTAGTTGGATTCCATTCTCGAGGTTCTGGTTGTCACGTTTGCTCTTCGTTTGGGCCAGATTGGATGACTTACTATTTATAGTAAGTGTTATTTTTGGCATAGCTTGGTATAGCAGGGCGCCTGCACAATGTCATCAAGTATTGCAAGATCATTTATTGGGGATCTCCAGTTTGAGAGACTTACTATTTTTAGTAAGTCTATTTTTGGCAAATGGCTATTTCTGGTAGGGCAGTTTGAGCTCAGGGCTCTGTTGTCAAAAATTAGTTTGTTGCAGTCGGATAGATTCAGTGGCTTCATTTTTTAATTGTCGTTATTAAATTAAGTTATTTTAATTTAATAACTTTAAGACTTTATAACTTTAAAGTTATAAAATGATGTTGTGTTGAAGAAGCCACTTAAGTGAAAAAAGTAAAGTTGAAGCTTTTTCAAAAAGCTTATATATTCAACTCGAAAAAGCACTTTACTTATCCATTATTCATTTTGATGAAAATTTTATGATGTTTCTTGGCTATGAGAAATGGCTAGGTTTTGAGCACTGGTTCCTCTCTGTGGCAATTTGAATCATCACTGATTGATGATGAATTTTGCAAATTGAATTCTGAAATTTCATTTTGAAATTGTGGATATCATTCTTGGTGTTGAAGTATACCAAGTGTGTGAAGATTTAAATATCTACATTAAGCTGCGAGTTAATATCAATTCTGGAAATTTGAAATTCTTCATTTACTGAATTCATTGGAGGCTGGATTAACTCCATGGGCAATCGCAATTGATGCCAAGTTGGCTGCGGCATGTTTGCAATGGCAGCGTTTTTCCTTTGAGGCTGCGTTTTGAGTGTGGGCTCTCAAGATTTTCAAGGAGGCCACGTTTTTGCCTTAAGAAGCTGGCGGCACCTTCTGTGAATGCTCACGCCACTTCCTTAGTGCTCAGACAACTTCCTCAAGGCTGTGCGTGAGGGTTTGAAGGCAGCATTTCTTATTTGGGTGGAAGTTCATCAATTCTGGAATGCGCCAACATTACCTTTGCTGGCTGCATTTCTTCTTGGGACTGGTTCTTTGGAATAAGGTGCCAATTTGCTGTTGTATAATTGTTATTAATTTTCGTATGTTTGTAATGGATTTGTTGCATTTGAATTATAAACTTAATGTATAATTTTATGGTTATCTCAATGCTGGAGAGATTTTAAAAAAGAATTTAGAATCAAAACATGTTTGCAAACCAATTAGAAGTTCAAAGACATTAATTTACAAAGAGCCAGGCAAGCTCTTTACACAAACTCATAGTGGGGTATGACATGACTTATTTCAAATGTAGTAGACAACGCCTTAGGTGTTTGGTATTCAAGAGAATAACTATAGGAAGTGTAGACTAAATCAATCTCTCTCTCTCATCACGGCCCACAGAATCCGCTTGGAGGGGTGAATAGGGACTAGATCCACTAGGAGGGATCACATTGCACCTCACGTGCTCCACAACCAGGTACAGACAAGAACTCTGCATGTCCTCATAAAACTTGAAGGTATGCTTTCAGGTATGGTTAGTTGTTTATTTTCAGTCCTGGTTATGATGAATTAAAATTGTTAATGGTGATGATTTAATTGATTGTTGAACTGGGTTTATGCTACATGAGTTCTTATATATCAGATTGTGATGAAAAAAAAATTGTGTGTAATGGGTTCCATTGGCTTGTCATCACAGAGTGCAAATCGTTGTAGCCAGGATAAATAGTGACTTCCAAGTGGAATTCAACCGTAGTCATTGATGAACAACAGCCCCGTTGTATTTTGCATCTCTGAGCTAAACTAAAGCCTTAAGACCACATTTTTATACTACTATTTTCCTACTTTATGTTCCTCCACAGTAAATCTTGGTGCTCATGTGCTCAATTTTTCTGGATGATCTTTTCATAATGTTCTTTATTTATGTTGATTGTTTACGCCCATCATAATGGTTTGACTTTGATTTAATGCAATTACAACATCTTGAAGAAAAATTCTTGCCTTTACCATTAAGATTATTCCCTTGACTTAAGATTTTTTAGACCTAAACTCTCCGAATGTTTACGCTTAATACATACATCCTAGGAAAGTGCATGTCATCTTTTAGCACCCTTTCCATCAAGCCACAAAAAATCTCTAACAACCCTATGATTGTGATCAAAGTTATAGGGTTGCCAATTTAATATACGAAGTTTGAAATTAGGCAAACTTCGAGAAAATCTAAAAAATCATTCTAGTTCTCACTAAATTTCATATAGAAAGAGATTAGAGTTTTTCAATTAAAAAATATTTTAAAATAGTCTCAATTAGACTTTTTTGGACTTTTTTTATAAATTGAACACTCATGACATGCCAAAACACCTTGCATTCTTCTCTATTATTTCGCACACCTGTGAATGCTTGTTTTGACTTCTAGGAATCTTTGTCTTGCCAGTCCCCGTCATTGGCATTCAGCTCCTACATTTATTACATTAAAAAGAATTACGTGTTGTTCATCGGCAACTCATTGTAGCTAGTATTCTTTGTAGAAATGGTGCTAATATAAAAGCTCACTGGTAAAGTTCGGCACTGTTGTGGAAAATTAGTGCTACTATGTAAGATTCACAATTTATCATAGCATTCATTATGCCCCTCCACTTTATATCATAATCGAATCCTATCGACCATGTGTCCACTTATCAAGGAGAGGGCACAAGTTCTGTGTTCATTGATCGAGGGAAGAGAGGGCAGGAGTTTCATGTTTACTAATCAAGGGAAGAGAGGGCACGACTACAAGAGGCACAGGTTGGTTACAACTTACAATACATATTTCTATTTTGCTTTATTTTTAACTTTCGAGTTTGTCTTCGGATTTTAGGGCCTTTTCCTCTCTTTTTCTTCTCTTCTTTTCTTTCTTTTTAATGTATGAGAGATGTTCAGTTATTCTGATGTTCTAATTAGGGATCGCTAATTAAAAGGTTTAAAAAATATTATATAATGGGCTAATAATTGTTCATTGGTGTATATTCTGAAATAAAAATTAGATTAATTTTGCAATTTTAGGATCTATTTTTTAGGAATATTTAAAAGTGAGCCATCCCATGAATATTATAGTGTGTTTTAGTTTAAAATATTACTAAAAGATCTCAGTAGCATCTATTGAATTTTTTTCTAGGAAGCCCCCTTGCATGGGACCTTATCTTAATAGTACACAATTACTAGATCAATTGTGCAAATTTTGTAGTGGTCATAGCGAAAACTTATCAAGGCGATAGGGAATATGTATGGGATGTCAATTCACAATGACCACTTTTTTACTCTTGCATGCATAGCGAATCCCAAAAGACAAAACAATAGCTATAAGCACTTAAATCATATACAAAGACAACCACAAAACATTGTCAAAATATGATACATTATTTAAAAACTTAGAATGTACCAAATTAACTATAACATTTGCTAGTACCCTTCCCCTAATTTGACTTTGTTTATAAAGATGCCACAAATGCTACCATAAGACTCATAGAATTTTCAAATTTTAGTTGTAGTCACATTGATGACCTCATTAGACATGTCAACAATCATCAAAGAGAATCCTTAGAAATGAAGGTTGTATTTTTCATAAAATAGAATTCACCAATCAAGCTATATATAAATATAAAAGTATTCAATAAATAAGGCATCTCAAAATAATGGATCCTTCTTATTCTCCAACATCTAAAGAGAATATAGATGGCATATATAATCATGGTGTTCTATCTAATTCAAGTCTTAAATAGTTGGAGTAAACTCTTGGATGATCAAAAGTTATCCTCATCATATTTGTAAGAACATAGAGGGCATGAAATCATCCTTATATTATAAACTGGTGATGAATCCATAAAAAATGGCTCTCCTTCAAATGGAAACATTTAATCAAATCTTGAGACTAAAAGGAAAAGGAAAAACTTTATTTCAAGGGAATATAGATAAGAAATCATATAATCATCTAAAATATAGATTTTCTAGAGTTTTTATTCATTGCATAATAAATAGTAGGAACACATTCTCATTCCATAGAGGGTTAACAAGGGTTATCCTTGTGGTGCAAGTTATGTTACCATAAACATAATGATAACATCCCATTTAACATTTTATAGGTAAAATGTCATTTGCATTATAACTTATGTCTCCATGTAGAGGGTTCCCATGTAAATTTTTAGTTAAAAAAGATAAATTAGAATCTTTCCCTATTTTAGTGGGACACATGTTTTCACCAATTTTTTCAATCTCTTTTTTATTTGTGTACAATTTTGCAAATATGACTAAAATTCAATTTAAAAATAATATTTAAGAGGGCTGCTTAAAAATGAGGAGCAAATGTTACTATCTGCTCCACAAATTATTCCACAAAAAATTGAGGCTCTGCTCCACAAATTATTCCACAAAAAATTGAGGCTAGCAAAAATACGCTAGGAGTAGCATGGGACTTACCTAAGTGACAATTTTTAAGTCTATCTTTAACATTTCTTGCCTTTATCAAAATTCTATATATGAATAAATGATTCTTTTTAAAAATTTCTCCAATTCCACAAACTTCTTTCTTTGTATTAAATTTTTATATTTTTATTTTTATTATAAATTACAATTAAAATTCAAAATATAGTTAAATAATTATTATTTTTATTTTTAATTAATTCAAATAGTTGTATTAGATTTGAATATTCTTTTTTATTTTTATATTTATAAATTTTATAAATTTTAGTATAAGTTAAAAATTATAATTTATATTTTTTATATTAATTTATTTTATTTTTATTATAAATTACAATTAAAATTCAAAATATAGTTAAAGAAATTTTATTTTTATTTTTAATTAATTCAAATAGTTGTATAGATTTGAATATTCTTTTTTATTTTTATATTTATAAATTTTATAAATTATAGTTTAAGTTAAAAATTATAATTTATATTTTTTATAAATTTTATTTTTATTTTTAATTAATCCAAATAGTTGTATAGATTTGAATATTCTTTTTTATTTTTATATTTATAAATTTTATAAATTATAGTTTAAGTTAAAAATTATAATTTATATTTTTTATATTAATTTTAAATTTTGTTTTAAACTTTCATATATATATATAATTACCTGATTTGGTTTTGAATTGAAAATTATTTTAAGATGATATAGAATATTCTTTTTTATTATTATTAGATTTTTTCAATAACAAAATAACATTAAAAAAAAATATATATTCTATATCATCTTAAAATAATTTTCAATTCTAAAACAAATCAGGTATATATATATATATATAACCTCTGAATATTCTGTTTCCGATCATGTTATCATTATGTTGTCATTATTTTCCATCCCTCATTTCTGATAACATTAGATACTGGTGAGAACCATCAATGTCTCCCCTGTAAATAGAGACATCTAATCCAATCTTATTCAAACAAAAGAAATTAACAAACACATCAGCTAGAGCATGGATCTGCGACGAATTTTGCAAAGAAATTCATTCAACTTTTCAAGGTTTTCATCTGAAATACCCTACCATTCCTTTGTGGTAACAGGGATTGTGACACACTGTCTTGGAACATTAGGCAAAAAGCTAAGCATCTAAGATGGATAATCATGTAAAAAATATTCATGCGCCATATAGGATTTTGGTGGAGAATTGAAAACGAATGGAACAACCGATTTATGAGATTCAAATCCTGCTACAAATGCCTCACGAAAGCCAAGCGATTTTTTTGTAAAATTAGGTGCGATTTGAAGATATTCTTCTACATAACCTCATTAAATGATTCGAAAACGTGTTTCGCTCTTTGAGCAATTGTGAATGGAAAAAGTTTCAACCACAAAAGAGTACCAACACTCAGTAGCAAAGAATTAAGAGATCTTGATAAGTATTTGTAGATTCAACTGGTAGCCTATCTGAAAAACATTCATCAAATGGAAACTGATATAAGGCTCCTTCACATGCTCACCTTGACCTATTTCTCCGTGACTGCTGATATTTTTTCATTTTTTAGGTGTTGTCCATAATTAAAGCCAAGCGGTGTATAAATTTCAAATCAGAAAACTCTGTATTTTCCAGTTCTGTTGATAAGCTAGCAGAAAACATTTGAGGAGCACTAAGGATGAAAGTTGAACTGTACTGTAATTATTTTCATGGGACACTCAAATTCATGTGTAATATCAAGATATTTCAGAACATCTAGCAGCCTGCGGAGTTCGCAATCTGTTTTCTCTGGTTTTTAGGTCATAATTCAGATAGAATTTGGCTTTCTGCTAAGGGCTTTACAATCTGTTTTATCTTGCTCCATTTTTTTGAAATATGTGTAAAACATTATTTCTCAATCCGAAAAAGAAAAGAAAAAGTGACTTTCCCCATTTCAGGAAAAAAGCCCGCCAATGTAGAACAAGCAAATCATATAAATAAAAGAAAAGCGAAGGCGGTACCTGAACACCAAGAACAGAGGGAGAAGCGCTGATGTGAGCAGATTCGTCCAGTGCAATGATGGCCTTTTCGACAGCTATTTCTGAAAAGGGATGATCACTGCGGGGCCTCTCATATCCATCATTATGATAATTAGCCTTTGCCGCTGAGCACAACCAAAAGAACAGAATAATCGTCCCCAATATTTTCCCCATTTTGCAACTCCCCTCCTTGTGTATTTGCCCGCCCTAAATGCAAACAATTGTTAGAGCTACAATTCCATTCATAAATCCTTCATTTCCAAGCGTTTGCAAAGATTATCTCACCTCGCACGGATCGCTTTGAATTTGTAGCTTCCCGATGCAATTGGCTTTTCGACATTCCGTCCGAAGATCTCTGATCTTTTGTTTACTTCTCTACGTCTTTATTGTTTATTTGCTTTCGTGTCCGATTCAAACTATATTTATGTTTTGTTCAACGCCGGCCTACAGATCTTCCTTAAAATTTCACCACTGTCATCATGGTATGACGCAGATGCGGCTGGAGATGCGATTGCAATTGCTTGTACTATTCTTTGTAGATTAAAGAAACATATGGTCGAGAAACAGAATTTTTTAGAGAAACCTATGGTCGACTTTAGCGGAAAAGCGGAATATTTTGGAGAAAAATATGAATCATATGGTCGACTTTTACAGGAAACAGAATTTTATCAGAGCATGGATGGAAAATATGGTCGGGTTTCTCAGAAGAACGGAAATTTTTGAGAAAAACCTGAAACATTGGTCGATTTTTTCGGAGAAACAGAATTGTTTAGAGAAACATATGAAAAATATGACCGACTTTTCCAAAGAAGCGTTTTTTTTTAATAGAGAAAGATAAAAGGTCGAATTTTTGAAGTGTATAATTCTAGTTGAGATATTGTTATCATGATTCGATTGTGTAGTTTTTTAGTCAAATTTATTGATCCATGTTTAATGGGTAGTGGTTCACTAAAACCCATTCATCTCTCATGAAAATGAATGGAATACTTAACACTCATTGCATTTAGGTGATGCTCACATAGGTGAAGCACTCGGACTTTCCAGGAGCTCACCCATCCTAGTACTACTCCAACTCAAGCACACTTAATTACAAAGTTTCTTCCACGGTTAAGTCTACTTTGCTTGCAACCACATTTGCAAAACCTTCATCAAGTGTTGTGTCTTATGAACCATTCATTCGAATGCTCCTTAAGCTTATCAATTGATAAGTAGGAGATGTTTTCCACAACAAGTCAAATTGTGATATTACTATTAGGATTTAATTGTCTAGTTTTTTAGTCAAACTCATTGACCCATGTTTCATGAGTAGTGTGGTTCACAAAAAACCCATCTCTCATGAGAATGAATGGAACATTTAGCACTCATTGCATCTAAGTGATGCTCGTTGAGGTGAAGCATCAGGACTTCCCGGGAGGTCACCCATACCAGTACTACTCTAGCTCAAGGGCACTTAACTACGAAGTTTCCTCCATGATTAAGCCCATATTAATAATTTTCTTTCATATCAATAAAACTAGTATATTTTTAATTTTAATTTTATTAAAATTTATGTAAAATATATTGATAAATATTAAATTTTGAAAATAAAATTAAAGCAGTGAAAGTAATCTTTATTTAGTGCATTTATTTGGTTTTTTTCTTAAAAAATCAAGATAAAAATTGCATGCATAGTAAATTCTAAAAAAAAGGATCTATTTTCCAAACAAATACCAAAATAATAATAATAAAATAACTAGTTTAAAAACAATACTTTTGCACTACACTTTTTACTTTAAACAATTTAAAATCTTCGAAAAAGTGGAATGCATTTGTATTAGACTTCTTGGTTGTTTTTCTTGCATATATAAGAAAGCTAGTTGGCATAACTAAAAAGGCTAAATGAGTTTGTTTCTTGCAAGTTGTTGATTCATTTATTTCTTAGTTGTGTTAAGATACTAAGATCAGATGTGATATATATTTAATTCTATTTTTATATCAGATTATGTACTTGAAATATATATATTACTCTGTATATATAAATATGCACTTGGAAGAACACTACATTTTATTTATGTGTCTTCCAAATGCAAATTTCTCTGAATATAAATATCCAAATATGAGAACATGTATCATGAAGAGACATCCCTCTATGAATGTAGAAACGTGTCTCTACATGAGACATGTCTTTTATCTATCGCAGGAGATATTGTTTCATAACATATGTTGGAGGCATTGTTTAATATGAAAGGTTGTCACAAATTATAATATGGGTTACGATGCGTAATAGGCATCATAACACATGTGTTATGGTACGTATTACGTATTGTAACACATATATGTGTTACGATACCTATTAGACAAGCCACATGATAAGTATCATGATCTCCAATGATATATTTGTATCAGTCGATAACTCAATCAATATTTTATGTATTATTATCATTATCATATATATATAACTCAACTATATATATACATAATAAATATGTTTAATCATTTTCCAGAGATGATTCTAATTGATTAATTTATTGACTAACGCTATAACATTAACACTCCCTCTTAGCTAGGGAAGATGTTTACGAAAAGATTCATACATAATATGAATAAACATTATCTTAATGTAAGATTGGAAATGGCATTATCTCATAATATCAAGAATAATGGCCTACTAATATCAAATTCATGATATTCACCAAGTACTCAGAGTAATGGTCTGCTAACATCAAGTCTCATGATGTTCACCAAGTACTCACAAGGGTTATAAAGATACTATCTCATAGTATCAGGAGTAATGGCCTGCTAATATCAAGTCCATGATATTCACCAAGTACTCAGAGTGATGGCCTGCTAACATCAAGTCTCGTGATGTTCACCAAGTACTCATATCTCTAATGGAAATATATAAAGTAAGTGCACTTTCCATAGAGACATCATCGTGATTTTCTTAGATATGATATCCATCATGATGAGGACAAGTTATTGTAAGATCGTCACCTTCCAATAATTGTCAGATATACAAGTGCAATCATTAAAAGTCATCACTTCTTCATGATGCACACAAATCACATATATATTCATGAAATAACACTCATGATAACAAAAAAATATTTGATTAGTACAATGATCAAAGATACTGAGACTCATTCTCAAATATTACAATCATAACAAGTTTACCTCTGAAGTATTCTAACTTAATCTTTGCAAGAGGTTTGGTGAGTATATTTGTTGTATGTTCATATGTACTAACATAATTCAATTCCACCACGTTCTTTTCTACCATGTCTCTAATGTAGTGATAAGGTATCTCAATATGTTTGGACCTGTTATGAAACATTGGATTCAAGGATAGTTTAATGCAATTCTGATTGTCACGATGAATAATGGTGTGCTTTAGTGACTTTCCAATTAATCCAACCAGAAGTTTTCTCAACCAAACTGCTTCTCGTGCTCCCATTAATGTTGCAGTATATTCTGCTTCAGTGGAACTTTGAGCTACAGAGGATTGTTTTATGTTGAGCCAAGAAATCATGGTTGATCCTAAACTGAAGCAACATCCAGAGGTGCTTTTCTAATCCACAATACTTCTAGCCCAAACTAAATCAATGTATCCATGCAAGTTCAAGTCCACGTCTTTATATCTCAACCCATATCTAATTGTGTATCAAGGATATTTGAGGATGTGCTTAGCTACTACTAGGTGTATTTACTTTGGTTCACTCATGAACTGACTAAGTGCATTCACTGCATAGAAAATAGCAGGCCTAGTGTTTACGAAGTACATCAAGGACCCGATTATTTGTCTATATAGGGTAGAATCTGCAGGCTCCGAGTCATTAGCTTCTTCCTTGAGTTTGAGTAGGTTTCTCTCCATTGGAGTAGACATGGGCTTGTATTCCATCATTTTGAATCTCTTGAGGATTTCCATGGTATACTTTCCTTGATTTAGAAATATGTTATTTTCACGTTGCCAAACTTCCAATCTGAGAAAGTAATGAAGAATTCCCAAGTCTTTCATATCAAATTCAGATGCTAGGTCTTGTTTGCATTTGATGATGAGGTTCTCTTCTCCTATGATTAATAAATCATCAACATAAAGAATCAAAATCAACATGTCTCCATCTAATATTTTGAAATAGAGATTTGGGTCTGCATCATTTTTAGAGAATTTGAGTTTTGATAGAAAATGGTC
This sequence comes from Chamaecyparis obtusa, assembly GCA_027943335.1. Classification (NCBI taxonomy): domain Eukaryota; kingdom Viridiplantae; phylum Streptophyta; class Pinopsida; order Cupressales; family Cupressaceae; genus Chamaecyparis; species Chamaecyparis obtusa. The sequence goes on along the minus strand of BSBK01007410.1, from coordinate 48,002 downwards.
AATCCTTTCATACCAAGATTTAGGAGCTTGTTTGAGACCATATAATGCTTTCTTTAGTTTGTAGACATGAGACTATTTATTGTGAATTATGAATCCTTCAGGTTGCTATAGGTATACTTCTTCTTCAATGACTCCATTCAGGAAAGCAATCTTTACATCCATCTGATGAATTTTTCATCCCTTAGATGCAGTAATAGCAATTACAGTTCCGATAGAGGTATACTTGGAAACTGGAGCAAATGTTTCTTCATAGTCAATGCCTTCTTTATGAGAGAAACCTCTAGCAACAAATTTTTCCTTGCATTTTTCTATACTTTCATCTGTTGCATGTTTGATTTTGAATAACCATTTGGAGGAAACCATTGATTTATTTTTGGGCCTGGGTACAATATCCTAGACATCATTCTTTATGATAGAATTGTATTCTTATGTCATGGCATCCTTCCAAGTAAGATGTTGAGGAGCTTCCTCAACATTAGAAGGATCTGATTTTATTACTTCACTCATTAGTGCAACATAACTAGAAAATTTGTTGGGTCTTTTTCTTTCTCTAGACGTACCCAAAGGAGCTGCACATCTTCCTGCTTCTTCAATCATCTTCCTGGCCCTTAGAGGTCTTTTCTTGTTTGTTTTGATCTCTTCAGCAATATCCATGTGATCACTGAAATCATTGTCCTCGATGATCTCTTGTATCTCCCTCTGAATATCAGGAGAGAGATCTTGACTATCATCATTCATTTCATTTTCATTTTTGGATCTTTTCAATGCAATATCTTTCTCAAAGATCACATCTCTGCTTAGTTCAATATTTCTTTGTCCTAGAATGTAAATTCTATATGCCTTGGATGTTTCACTATATCCAACTAGAATACCTTTCTTCCCGGAAGGTTCTAATTTGGTTCTTTTCTCCTTAGGAATATGAATGTAGATTGGACATCCAAATATCTTAAGATGGCTTATTTTAGGTTTAGTTCCAATGAATACTTCTTCAGTAGTCTTATTTTCTACATGAGAATTAGGACATCTATTTTGAATGTAGACAACAGTTTTAGAAGCTTCTGCCCAGAGGTGAGTTTCTAGGTTTTGATCATGCATCATGGCTTTGGTACATTCAACAATAGTTATGTTCTTTCTTTCTACAACTCCGTTTTGTTGAGGGTTGTAAGGAACATTCTGCTCCCTCTTAATCCCAGTAGTTTTTAAAAAAATTTGGAAGGCTTATGAAGTGTATTCCTTCCCATTGTCTGTTCTTAGTGTTTTAATACTCTTTCTAGATACATTTTCTACTAGAGCTTTAAATTATTTAAACTTTAAGAGAATTTCTTCAGACTCTTTATACTTAAGAAAATATATCCATGTTTTCCTAGAGTGGTCATCTACAAAGATAATGTAATATAGGAATCCTCCAATGGAGGGAAAAGACATAGGTCCACAAAAATCAAAGTGAATAATTTCTAATACATCTTTAGATTTACTTTCACTATTGTGAAAAGTGATTTTGATAGTCTTCCCCAATGCACAACCTTTACAGGTCCCTACATGTTCAGTTTTGAGTTTTGGTAGACCAGTGACCATCTTCTCTAAACTGGGTAAACCACGAAAGTGGTAATGCCCATGTCTTCTATGCCAAATTTCATTCTCATTAGATGATTCATGAATTAGGGCTTGAGAAAAAGTGCATAGTTTATAAAAACATCCTTGTCTTATACCAATAGTGTGAGAATTTTTAATGGTAGAGTTCTTGGGCCAAGCTAATACTTTTCCTTCCATAAATGTGATCTTGCATCCCTTGTCTTCAAGAGCCGAAATAGAAACTAAGTTTCTTTTGATCCTAGGTACAAATAGTATTCATGTGAGTTGGAGTGAGACACCAGATTTGAGTTGAATGGTACAGTACCCAATTGCTTTTACTGGATAGTTTGTATCATCTCTAATAGTTACTTCCTCATTAGGAGTTTCCTCAAAGGAATCTAGGTGATCTCGGAATCTTGTTATGTGTCTAGAGGCCCCACTATCCATCACCCAGGTGTTCTTGTTATTTATGACTTGACTAGATAAGGAAGAGTAAAATACAAGTTTCTTAGAATTTGTATCCATATTTTTAACCTCAGCAAAGGAAGCTTGGGATTTTGTTCTATCAGGGCACTTCATCGCAAGATGACCATATTTGTCACATCTAAAGCATTGTACTTTAGATAGGCCTCTCATTTTCTTGGATGAATATTTCTTGTTGGTGTTTTTACCCCTTTTCCTTTTATTAAACTTATTTCCTCTTGTGTGAGTTTGAGTATGAAGGATTTGAATTTCCTCTTTTTGAGCATTTGCACCGATCCCTCTCGATATCAACCTAGACTCTTCTTGAATGCAGTATGTTTTCAACCTTTCAAATTTGGGGAGTTTAGTTACTCGAGCATTGATGCCTTGAATAAATGATTACCAAGAGATAGGTAGTCTTTTTAGGGCTATCATTGATAATTCCTTACTATCATAATCATGACCAATTACAAAGAGTTGATTTCTCAAATCAATTATTCTCATAAAGTATGAAGTAATAGTCTCTCCTTGGTTCATCTTCATTTGACTGAGTTGGTTTTTGAGAGTAAGAACTCTACTAGAGTTGTTTATCTCTAGCATTTCTTCGAAAGCTTTGAACATGGCATATGTTGAATCTAGTCTGATAATTACAGGCACTAGATGATCCTTCACTCCATCTAGTAGCAATTTCATTGCTTTTGTATTATTATTTTCGTATTGAATATTTTCATCTTTCTATTTTTGTTTAGGTTCCTTTTCTTTCACCACTATGATTAATTCGTTCTCTTTCAATGCTAGTAACATACAAAATTTACAAGCTACAAAATTTGAGGCACCTTCAAGTCTAACTTCATTCACTATTTTGATGAGTCTAATAATTTTTATCATAAAGTATATATATAGTTTGATAGATTAATATAAGAATCCGATCTTGGATCTTTTATTCCAAACTTGGCTCTGATACCATGTTAAGATACTAAGATCAGATGTGATATATATTTAATTCTATTTTTATATCAAATTATGTACTTGAAATATATATATTATTCTGTATATATAAATCTGCACTTGGAAGAACACTACCTTTTATTTACGTGTCTTCCAAATGCAGATTTATCTGAATATAAATATCCAAATATGAGAACATGTCTCATGGAGAGACATGCCTCTACGAATGTAGAGACATGTCTCTACATGAGACATCTCTTTTATTTGTCGCAGGAGATATTGTTTCATAACATATGTTGGAGACGTTGTTTAATACAAAAGGTTGTTGCAAATTGTAATATGGGTCACAATACGTAATACATATCGTAACACATATGTGTTGCAGTATGCATTATGTATCGTAACACATATATGTGTTACAATACCTCTTATACAAGTCACACGATAAGTATCATGATCTCCAATTATATATATGTATCGGTTAATAACTCAATTAATATTTTATGTATTATTATCATTATCATATATATATATATATATATATATATATATATATATATATATATATATATATATATATATATAACTCAATTATATATATACATAGTAAATACGTTTAATCATTTTCCAGGGATGATTCTAACTGATTAATTTACCGACCGACACTATAACATTAACAAGTTGCAAAAGCTTATTTCCCTAATTGGTCTTCTTGCCTTGAGCTTTCTTTGATTTCTAAGCGCTCCATAGGGATAGGATCTTCTCATCAATATGACATTTCTTTTTGTGCTTCCCATTTGTGGGTCTAAAACAATTTTTTATTATTATATTTATTCATTTATTGGGAGTAGGCCCCAATCCACAATTTACCGATTAAGAAGAAAAAGCCAAATATCATCAAGCATGGAATTTGATGATAAAAATGGTCATTTTTTCACTTTTGGACCATACGGGTCAACTTGAAAATTTATTGAACCGTATTAGTTGACATACTATATTTTTATAAAACCATAAATATAACACTTTAAATTAATATTAAACTGTAAAAAATTATTATATACAATATAGTATTTTACTTTATAATATAATTTTTTTTATAGATAAACGAACTAAGCCTTGATACATCATAAAGTATATAGATACATTCAGATAATCAAATCTTAGTCCCGAGTTACATTTTTCCACCTTCCTTCTAGGTCGTTCCTCATCCTTCCCTTCTACCTCCGATCACGATTTGTATATAATCTGAGCACTACATCTTGCACTTATGTTAAGGATAAAGCTCTGACTAGTCACGGAACCATGAATATAGAAAGGGCATAGAGATGAAATGTAAAGAGATAAAATTATTTTCTTAAACAAAAATAAAATATACATATAATAGAGCGAAGTAGTCATTTCTCAGCTACGAAAACATATCCTAAGCAGTGTTATTATCAATTTTTTACATTGAAGGGTGTTTTCTGGCTTAGTTACATAAAAATACAATAGTAATAAACCTATGTTATCTTACTAGCAAAAAAGAGGCTCCCCATTATTATGAATGTCCATCGAGTCCAAACTGGAAGATTCCATAACCTCCAATATTCACCTCAAACTTATTTTCCTTGGCTCCAACATCATCTTCCACAATGAATCTCTCTATCCAATCATATTATCTTAGGATGCGGGACGTAGGTAGTGGGTAAAAGCAAAAGAAAGACCCCTAAGTCTTCCTCAAGATAATTAGATGTAAACTATGGTTAAAATTCTAAAAAAATCTAAACCATCCCCAATTTAGATGGAGTTCCTATATTGAAATTATGACTTCTTATGTCTGATCTTCTTCTATACCTATATTAGCTAATTCATCTGCTCTTTTATTACCCTCCTGATATATATATGATTGATTGTGATCTTATCAAATGTCTGACATAGTGAGAGGGCTCTAGATAAAATTGAGTCCAAACTCCAATTGACGAGGGATCCTTTCCTTATAGCATTTATTATAATTGTTGAATCTCCTTCAATCTCTACATTCTTGCAACCAAGAGTTTTACATAGTTCTAGTCCTTCAACTAAAGATGTTAATTCCACCCAATTATTAGTTTCTATTCTTATAGATCTAGCTAACTTTTCTATCTCCATGTTTCCTTCTAAGTTCTGGATACTACAACCAATGCCTGCTCTGCTTGGATTCCCTCTTGAAGCTTCTTCAAAATTGATTTTAAACCAACCCTCCTTAGGTGGTTTCCATTGGCACTTCTCTCATTTTCTTTTTGAAGTTTCCCCATGTTCCTTTAAAGGGGGGTAATTATAGACCTATCCACTTGCCTCCCATTTTCTCATCCCAATGAGACATTATAGCCTCCTTCTTTTGTTTGTTCAAAACCTAATTGTTGGTAAGTTCAATGACAAAAGTCTCTATTTTAGTTAGAAGTTGTTCTACATTCATCTTATTATCCTGAAAAATTATTTGGTTGTGTTCCTTCCATAGTTCCCATAGGACTATGGAAGGTGTAGATATCCATAAAGAGCTATAAAAATTGTCCTTTTGAAGGAGGGGCCAAGCATGTAGCATATCCATTATAGTTCTTGGAAATGTTGATACCCACCCCAATTGTGAATAGATCCATTTCCAACATTGACTCGAATACTGATAATGCAAAAAAATGTGGTCGATGGATTCTTCCTCATTTTCACATAAAGGACATCTACTTGGGCCTTGGAATCCCATTTTCTTAAATCTTTCAGAGTCAAGGACCTTCCTATTTAAAACTAACCAAGTGAAAAATTATGCCTTAGGCAAACAAGCTTTATTCCAACATAAAGTTGTAGGGAGGGAGTCATTTGTGCTCATTTGGAGAGACCTGATAAATTTATACCCCTCCTTTGAGTTGTATTCCCTGCTCTTGCCTCCATCCCACATCAATGTTTCCTTGCCAAAATTGAAATTTACTTCCCTATTTGATAAAGTTCTTATTAGATCTTTTTCTTTCTTAGGTGGGAGGTTCATGTCCCTAAAATCCTTCCATTTCCAACCTTTTCCTCCATCCTCAAAGGTCACATAACCTTTAACTCTTTTTCCCCATCTAGCTTCAAGTGTCAACCTTAATTGGGATAGTTTACCATCCTTTTCCAAAGCGCCATATCCTCCCCAAGAGTCTTCCCAAAAGAGAGCTTCTTCCCCCATCCCCAGATTCCATGTTAGTCTATCCTGGATGGAGGATCTACAATCCATCATGAAGTTCAAATTCTCGATCCTCTAGGTGGTGATTTCTCCTTAAATATGTTGGTCAGATTAGTATTTCTCAAATATTTATTCATTAGGATCTTTTCCCACTTGAGGTGTGGATTCTTGTACATTCTCCATACTAGTTTAGCTCCTAAAGTTTTAGCTTGGATTTTGATGTCCCTAATCCCTACACCTCCCTCATCTTTTGGTCTGTGTACCTTGTCCCAAGCTAACAGGGAATTTCTTTTCTTTTCCCATGTTCCCTGCCAAAAGAAAGTCCTAATGAGTCTATTGATTTCCTCCCTATTTTTTCTGGGGAGATCAATACAAGATAATTGATAAATAGGTTGTGCTGAAAGGACATATTGTATCATCATTTCTCTACTCGTAGAAGAGAGCCATTTTCCTTTCAAGGAATCCATTTTTATTTTAATCTTTTCTATTATTTGATCCTATAATTTTTTCGAACATGCCCCTTTGTCTAAAGGGAGACCCAAGTATTTACAAGGTAAACTTCCACTATTGAAATTTATAATTTGGCAAATATGTTGCTCCATATTAGGATGGGTATTAAAGAAGAATATTTATGACTTCTCAGGGTTAATCTCTTGACCTAATGCACTGGTATATTGACTTAATATTATTTTATATTATTTTTCCTTCTCTATGGTACTTTGTCCATAAAGCATAGTGTCATCAAAAAACTGTTGGTGGGTTGTCAGATCCAGGTCACTAGTAATCCTTATTCCTTTAATAGTCTTCTTATACCTGGCATTTTTTATTGATCTTCTTAACACTTCTGCCATTAAGATGAAAAGAAAAGGGGATATTGAAAGCCCTTGTCTAAGTCCCTTGCTTATTCCAAAAATCCTTTGGGAGATCCATTTACCAGTATGGATAACTTAGGGGAGGATATGCATTCAAAGATCATATTTACCCATTGTTTCACCATCCCAAAGGCTTCAAGGAATTTCCTCAAAAATCCCAACCCACTCTAGCATATGCCTTTTTAATATCTAGCTTAATTAACATACTAGGCTCTTTGTTGTTTTGAACGGTATGAATGGCCTCTTGGGTGATAATTACTCCATCGAAGATAGATATGCCCTATACAAACCCTGTTTGTTCCTCGCTAATCAGGTTTGGGAGAAGTTTTTGGATTCTTATTTCCATAGTCTTAGTAAATAATTTATAGCAAGTATTGCAAAGAGCTATGGGACGATAATCATTAAAGGTCTCTGATTTCTCCTTTTTTGGGATAAGGACGATAAAGGTATTATTCACCTCCCTGAGAAGTTTTCCCAAATTTTGTGCTCCTTCTAAAGCCTTAGGTACCTCCATCCCTATGAAGTCCCAACATTTTTGAAAAAAACATGTCAAAAACCCATTTGGCCCTAAAGATTTATCTGGATTCATTTTCTTAAGGGTCATACTTGCTTCCTCAAAGGTGAATTTTCCCAGCAATGCTTTATTTTATTCTTTGGATATAAGCTTTGGGATGTTCTTAATGATGCTTACTTGTGCGCCTAGATTTTGGTTACCATTATTATTGAATATTTCTTCAAAGTACTTTATTGCCTCTTTTGCAATATCATCTAGGTCCTCTAGTTTTTTCCCATCCTTATTTTGAATGGAAGTGATTCTATTAGCTATTCTACATTGTTTTGTGCTTTTGTGAAAGAATTGTGTGTTTCTATCCCTTGATTCAAGCCATGTTTCTCTTGATTTTTGTCTCCAAAATAGTTCCTCTTTAGTTAATATGTCTTCATAATCCTTCATTAGGCACTTCTCTCTTTCATATAAGGCTAAATTCATCCCTTTCTCTATAACCTCCTTGTTTAGATTCTTAAGTTCTACTTCCAATTCTTCCTTGTTTTCAAAGATATTCCCATAGTGTTCAAAATTTCATACCTTAAGCCTTTTCTTAATAATTTTTAGTTTGTTAACCACTTGGTAAAGTTTAGACCCAGATAACACAATTTTGGTCCACCATTTTTCTATCATCTTTAGAAAGCCCTCATCTTTAAATCACATTTGTTCAAATTTGAAAGGACAATTGTCTAGCTTTTTATCCTTTATGATGTGTAATTCAACTGGGTAATGATTTGAACCTGAGATGGGTTTCACTTATGATTCCAGAGTAAATGGTAGTTCTTCCATATCCCCATTTAAAATAAATTTATCTAGTTTCTCCGCAATAAAGTTGAATCCTTTTCTCCTATTATTCCAAGTGTAGCTATCTCTGGAAGGGATGATATCTATTAGTCCATTTCAATTAATCCATTTGTTAAAATCTACTGTTGCTTTAGAGATTTTATGGGTTCTACCCCATTTTTTGGATGCCTTAGTTATAGTATTAAAATTCCCTCCTATGATTGAAATCTCTCCTTATAAACAATTTATTTTTCTTCAATCTATTTCCAAACTCTGATTTTCTCCATATTTTGAATAGGGCCATACACATTAAAATCTTGAAGTTCAACTTCATTTGGGGGTTTCTTACCTAGCCACAACTCCAATTTCCATGATCTTCTAAAGATGTTATAGTCAAAAACCTCGGGTCCCATATGCAAGCCAAACCTCCTAAGGCTCCCCTAGCTGGAGATCCCCATATCTCCCTAAATCCTAGCTTCTTTTTTAAACCATCTAGATCATTCCTATCTAGCTTCATTTCTTGTAATAAAATGAGTTCTACTTTTGTTTTTTATATGTAGCATTTTAAGACCCGTTGCTTGTTAGGGATGTTTAAATCCCTAACATTCCAAGTTAGGAAATTCATGGCGACTTGAGAAGGATCTTCCCCTTCCCTGCATTAAAGATATCAGTTAATTTGGATTGACCATGAGCACATCCATCCCTCATTCTTAGTTCTTGTAGGGATTTTCTTCCCCTCTTTTTTCTTTTTTTTTGCACAATCAAGGTTATTCTTACTTGGCTGAGTCATGGCTATCCCCAACTATTCCTGATCATCTAGTTCTCATTCTTCTAGTTCTGTTGGTAGTTGTTCCTCTTCCTCTTTCTCAATTGGATCATCACCTTCTAGAATTTCCTTGATCAACAATTCCTTCTATCTAAGTAGTTCTTCCTCATCACAAATTCCATCCATAAATTCATTCACGAGTTCATTAACTACAAACTCACATAAATACTTAGAAATGATCCTAACCTCTTCCTCCACTCTAGCTTGGCTATCAGCTTCCTCATTTGAAGGGATTGATGGACATAATGTTTCATCTTAGATATCTATGTCATTATCTAGGTGACCCCCTCCTCCATAATCCTTTTCCTCTCTCTTTTGACTTTTTTCAATTCTTAAGCCTCTTTCTTCCTCATTAAGTATTTTTGTTGTCTTTCTGAGGCTTATCCCTTTTGGAGTCCCTACCCCCTACCACTATGGTTTCTACCCCCACATTTTTGATAAGATCTTTCTTGGAACTTTCCTCATCCCTTGTTTTGTCTACAACTGTCTCTAACTTGGGTTGGCCTAAAAGGGGGCATTCATGATGAATCATATAGCCTCCCCTCCTTGATCTATAGAGATAACAATTTCCACTATAATCAAGGGGAGTGAGGAGACAACTTTGTTGGGATTATGGAAAGGTGAGTTACTAAGAGGGGAGGGGTGAATCAGTAACCTCAAAAACTTTTTCAAGTGAATCCTTATAACAATGTAATTCATTAACCGACTGACATGTTATCTTTTTATCCATTCATAACATTAGTAAAAATATGAAATGCCTTCTAACCTAACATGTAAACATCCATGAAACTTCATATAGAATACACAAGTATTTTGGTATCATAGAAACCTTGGTTAGAAGGTAAAAATTGTGGTGGGGATGACACCCACAAAGATTCACTAACTGTAGTAATAAAGTTTTATGGTGAAGGCTACAATGTTTGATCACTTCTAATGATCTTACCCTGTTAGGAGTAATAATAAAGATATGTGAGGATCTACTCAGTTAAAGGATTTAAGCAACATAATTAAGTGTGCACTCAGTTAAGAGATTTAATCTTTAAATGCTCTATCAATACTTTAACTTCACACCCATGTCTGATCTTCAAATGTCTCTATATGCAACTACTTTATGTGTGTACATGTAAAAATGACATCTTGACAATTCTTATATCAAAATATTTTGATCTAATTAGGGTTATGGCATCATCTAGAAAACCTAATATCTACAATCCAAATGGATAACCTAGACATCATTACATAGGGATCATCAATCATTAAATGATTACATCCATATTTAATCTTCACCCTGATCTTTGTAAACCATTTTCTATCTTGATGTAGATTGTTTACCTTATAGTCTGTGCCATTACAAACTTCTATGTCCTTCTTGTATTGCTATGTATACATTGCATTCATCACTCGGTAGATTACTAACACTCGGTATGTATGAATGCTCGGTTATAACTGTGCTCAATGCTCGGTAATCATTTGGCTCGGTATGAGTGCTCGGTCAAGACTGTGTTCAGTTACTATACTTAGAGTGTTGACCAACTAGCTTCTTTGCTCCCTTTACCGACTGTATGTGTGACACTAATGACAACATATAACTAACATTCTCCCCCTTTGGCATTAGTGACAAAAACACATATGTATGCCTTAAGCAAAACTTCAAAACTTCAAAAACTATATATACTAAAAAATGTAAACTCCCCCTTGTTAGAAATAGGTAATACTGAGAGGGGGGGGGGGGGGGGGGGTGAATCGGTATTCTACAATAATGGATATAAAAGATTATCGTAATGCTTGCATAACATAGTAAACTAAAGAACATGCATAATAGTAAAGCAAATGAACTCATAACACATTATTTGTTCTCAAGGAAACCCTGGCCAAGGGAAAACTTCGGTGGGGATGGTACCCACAAAGATCCACTAATCAAAAGTATCATGTTAAAGATGTTGACCCTATTAGGAGCCTATTACATACATATAGTGTCTCAATCCTGATTAAGGGACTCTAGGCCTTGTTAGAAGCCTCAACCCTACTAAGAGTTGGTAGTACAAAATGGAATGATTACAAGATGAGCCCACTGCCCAAACATGTAATTTACAATAATTCCTGATTATAAAAATAGGGCAAGGTACATAACCTTCTACCGCTTGCTTGAATTTCACAACTTCACATCAATATGTTTACCTCTTACATCTATATCATCTTTTTCAACCTACTTATTTGCATTACATATGTCTTACATTTATACAAGTTACTAGGAATAATAACTTTTACAATCGGCTTTACTAAACATAAAGCACTTTACAAAATACATTTTAGTATGCGCTACCCAAGGGTTAACATCTAGGATGTCGTCCCTTCATATGATTAAGACATTATTTTGATAAACAAAATAATCCCTTAACTGTTTACCAATTTTGTCTTCTATTCTGTCCTGTCGACTTCAGCTTTGTTCATGTAATACTGCAATAACTTCTCTCATACAAGTCATACAGACTTGCACTCTCAGGTGAGTCTTCAATATGCATCATAGTATCCATGTTCAAGTGCGCAAGCACTGAACTTACTTCTATCAACACCACCAATCAAAACTGTCTCCAGTTACACTGGGAAAATACTGCTTACACTTAGACAATTTTGCTTTGCGCTTTGACATAACTGATCTTTGACATATGCGGTCTTCATGTAGATCATATGTTTCAATAATGATAACATCTAGATATCTAACTCAACCAAATTGCCAACACCCCTGTCTATGTACCTCGGTAAGTATACATATATTCTCCCTTGTAAGTATACATATCTTCCCCCTTTTTGGGTAATAATGCCAAAACTTGTATATACTTATAGCTTATCAAAAATGTTTTGATGGGTTTTCTTCAAGTTGGCTGAGAGGTTTTCTCATTCCTCTTTCAAACTGTCTAAGCTCGAAACCAACTTGTGCATGCATGTCGAATATATGATCTACAACTAATAACTCAAGAGTAGCTACAAGATCCTTAGCTTTCTTTGCATGCCTCAACATCACCTCAACGTGTGGTAACAACTCTGCTTGAAGCTCAATTGTTTAATCCTTTATCTTGTCCTCTTCTCTTCTTAATTCATTTCTTAAACCATGTATATTCTTTACTTTTTGAATAGGTGTAAAATGGATTCACCACTATTCAAATAGAAAGGGGGGAAATATGAGATCTATTCTCAAACCCAAATTCCCAAAGGAGAGATCCAATTTGATCAACCAAGAGGTTAATACACAATCAAATCAATTTATGAGGAATATGGAAGAGAGAGAGAGAGAGAGAGAGAGAGTAAATCTAATATTTCCCTATGAATGAAATTATGCTTGGAATATGGAATAATTGAAATACAAATACTAACCTCAAATTAGGGCAGATCTGGAAAATGTCAAATTCTGATGTCTGTGTATACTTTCGGGCAATTCTGCAACTTGATTCAAACTAGAAATGTTGAGATAGAGAAAACCCAGAAATCTTTCTCCAAGATGAGCTCAGGTCAGGTTTGACCCTCATAAAAGGTCAAATACTACATTCTTTATTTGAAGTCTGATTCGAATTCTATTCACAGATCTCAAAAGTTTGCCGAAAAGGGTATCCAAATTCACTCTCAGATCTGAAATTCCACACCTGTACCTACAAGAAAATGGGGGTTTTTGTTGTATGGGGGTTTGCCTTGGTCAAACCCCAATTTAGGAATTAACCTTGAAATTGAATTGAAATAGAGTGTGCATAAACAAAGTAATTGAAACAAATCACCTCACTTATGTTGAAGTCCTTGTCGAGGATTCAAATCCTCAAATCCATAAGTAGGAATGCTTCAATGGATGTAGGATGAATGTAGGATGTCTCCAATTAATGGCATTTGATCTTCAACACCAATCTTGACTTGATCTTTGCATATGAGAAGGCTTGAATGAATGTAGAAGGATGGATCATCAAAGGGGGCTCCAAAGAGATTGAATCCTTGAATAGCTAATAATGGATCTCCTTGATGGATGGATGCTTGAACACTTGAACGCTTGAAGACTTTCTTGAATGCTTGAATTCACTTGCTTGCACTTGAGAGCTCGCTCTTGAAATTGATTGAGATGTGATGTCTTCTCACAAAACTTGATTATCAAAATGAGGAAGGCCTCCTTTTATAGTGAACTAGGGCACAATCTTCTAGAGGGGCCACCTTGGAGAATTAAATCCCAATTAGGTCCTAACATTTAGAAAATATACCTAGATTAAATGCAATTAGAGGATGTACCATCCCGAAACCTGAAATGGCTAAATTGGAAGTGGAAAAATAAATATCCCGAAAGCCCGATGCCCAAAAATCCAAGATTCTGGAAATTTGAATGAGGGGGGCAAAATCAAGGTTGGACCTGACCTAGTCAGGTTCGACCTCGATCCTAACCTAGTCAGGATCAACCTCGAATTTGACCCTGGGCCCAGATTCAGTTAGAACCAGGTCAGGAGGTCCTGGGGATGCCCAAAAACCTAGAAATGATATCAGAATATGATAGAATGTTAGGGATAGACATAAAATCCTATGATGACTGTGATGAAGGCTAGGAGGACCTATTTATAAATCCTACCTAGAAAATAGAGCCATGGAAGAAGTGGAAAGTGGGGAGAAAGCCAAATACATGCAAAGACCCAATCAAGGCGCTTAACATGACCCCAAACCACTTACTCGGAGGGCTAAATGCTCTTAACATGGAAGTGCTTCCATTTTAAGATGATACACTTTTGTATAGTGTGCCTTAAATGCATTAGGCTCTATGAGTAAGCTTTTTTCACTCTTCTATAGATCATCATCTAATTTCTTCAACTTTTCTATTATCTCTGTAGTGAAGGAGTCGATAGTGCAAAGCTTCTTTAAAATGGTGATTATCTATTGAATGATAGTTTCAATTTCATTGATGGTTTCATATAACTTCACCTTATGTATTGTCACTACTTGGATGATTTTATCTTCTATTTTGAATTGAATTTTAGATTCAAGTCTCTCTTCAATTCTCTTTTTTGCATTAATATTTGGAGAATTGATGTGCCTGGTAAGTGTTGCAAGTTGGTCAATGATGAGATTTGCCTTATCAACATTGACATCGGGTACAACCTACATTAAGATCTCTCTCACATCTTCTAGAACCTATTTATGCTTACTCTCTTATCTCAGCTTCTCCTGAAGTACTTTCCTTGTGCATAATTCTCCATATCTCCTTAGAGCTTTGGGGTCTAAGGTTCTCAGGTCACATGAAGGCATCTCAATGAATTCATCTAGGGTGACCAGTCCTTTACCATGTTTCTTCTTCTTTTTCTTCTCATGCTTACTTGATGTGGGGGATCGCCCATATGGAACTAGATCTTTCATCTCTAGATGAGACATTATTTTATCGGTGGAGATGCTTTCCTCCTTTTCTTTCCCTTTTTTTATTCCCTCGGTCTGAGGTCCTTGGGCTTCTGGCCTTGTACCTATTGTAGAATCATCTACATTTGTTTCATTTTCTACTCCTTTATCTTTTGCCTCTTTTATTTCAGACTTGGTGGACTCCTTTTTTCCTTCTTCACTCTACTCTTTGGTAGTGTCCATCTTTTTCTTAGGTGTTTTCTCCTTGGGTTTCTCTTGAGTAGAAATATCTATGGCTTGCACCAAAATAGGTAAGTTACCTAGTATTTGTACTATAGATGCCTCAATTGTCTTGTCTTCCTCTTTGTTCTCAATAGTAGCAGTAACATCTTCATCTTCTTTTTCCTTGTCATCAGGATCACCTTCAGTGATGTCTTCAATTAAAACTTCATCATTCCCAATAATGAATAACTTATCAGGAGTATCCTCTTTCTCTTTGTTAGTGTAGCCAATAGGATAGAAGTCTTATGCATAAGTTTCATCTTGTAGATGCTCGGTGTCTAATATATGTATAGGCTCTTCAATTGACATCTATATAGTAAGATAAACATCATCAAAATGTACACCTTTGCCTTTTCCTTTGACACCTTGCTCGGGGATAACTGCAAGTGCAGTTTGTTCTGCTTCAGCCTTGGACTTTAAGATCTTAGTCCATATCTCTTTACTTTCTTCATCAACCTCTTCAATTTTTCCCTATCGTATATTTAATGCTCTTCCTTTCATCAAAAATTTGTTGGCATATTGTTTCATCATATCCTTAATTTTTGTTACTAATAAATTTGGCATTGCCAAGATTAATGATAATTCCCTAATCTTTTTCTCGATATGCAAGGTATACGTCCATCTTTTTGATACCTTCTCATATATCTCTTTGGGAATATAACTTGAGAATTCAACTAGAAATCATTTATACTTAATCATCATACTAATGATTGCTTCCTCCAATTTTTCCTGATCCTCGGTAGACACATGTACATACCGATTCATTTTAGGGTGACCTAGTCTTCCCGTTTCTTTTATATTCTTTACCAAATCATCAATTGAGTGTCCCTTGTTTACAACTACTTTAAATTGACTATTATCCTCCTCTTCATCAGAATCTATGTCATCTTTACCTCTTATTAATTTTCTTCTCTTCTTCGATAGCTCGGTAGATGCTTGAGTACCTCTCTTCTTTTGGTAGGTCTTTGTCGGTGTTGGCCTTGTGATTTTTTCAACTCCACATTTTAAAGGTGGGGAAACACCTGTAGAGGATCTTTTAATCTCTCATGTGGGGGTCTTGTCTTGTTTCCTTTTTCCTTTTGTTGCCTTCACTGCTACTGCTTGTTGTTCTTTGTCTAACTCGATGTCTTCATCATGTTCACTATTACCGATCAACAATTTTTCCTCGATTGCTTCTTCGACTAGTTTCTCTGCTTCTTCATCATCACCACCAAATTTTTTAGCCAGAGTATCCATCATTTCTTTGATTTTCTTCCAAATTTTACTCCAACTAAATCCATTTTGATTCTTAGTTTTGCTTCCTCATAGGTTCTAAACCTTGTTGCCTTCTTGTCTTTGGGCTCGACCAAAAATTCCTTTATTGAACTAGATGCTCAGTCAATATCAAGTTTGTATCCCATAGGTGGTAACCATGCAGTCCTTGATTAAACTTCCTTAATAAGAGAGGTGTCAGTATCCACTAGAAAACATATATCATCTTTGTATTATTCCACTAACTATGCAAGTATCTTGCTTCTCTTGTGCATTCTTTCCTTGAATTATCCAAAATAATCATCCATTACTACTTCATAGTTCTAAGCTAAAATCTTTATGAATTCACCAATTTGTATGATGGTCAGTTTGTTAACATCCCATTGTACATCACCTATTGAGGGAAATGAATTTTGTAGATAGAAAAAGATACATACTAAGAGTGATCCAAACTTACATGTGTTAGTCTTAGAAACACAGATAGTCCTCATGTTTTCTTCTAGTTTCTTCAGCATCAGCTTGACAAGGTTTAACTGTAGTCCTTTCTTCACAACTTTATATGCTATGTTAATAGTGCTGCAAGGAACATTGTTGGGTCTGCTAGATTGGAATATCTTGTAGGCAATCACATAGGCTCCAAATCTAGTCTCAGGGTCATGGATTGTATTGATCTGCATACCTTTGCCATCCCACTTGGCTCCTGTCAATTTCTCAATCTCACTCCTTGATGGGTGCCTTAGTGCTTTCACTTTGTCACTTGTTGGATAACTAGTGACCATACAAATAACATCCTTTGTGATTTTAATCAGTTCATCCAGCCACATTTTCCAATGTATACTTGGCTGAGTACTACCCTAATCCACTCGGCCTTGAATTCCTTCAAGAAGTGAAGAGCATTGGTTAAAATTTTGATCTCCAGATGAGTATGCTCGTCCTTTAGTTTCCCATCCATGCAAAGTTCCTCATAAGTGGATTGTAACTCAAAATCACCTATTTCACTATCTTGCAGTGAATGTATGACCGAATGTCCTTTACCAACAAAACCCTAGGCAGTAGCTCAAAAATGTGCCTTTATCATCAACCTATGATGTGACCTCGGGGTGCAATTTATACTTTCATTCTTCATATGTCACATACTTGATTAGTGTGACCTTCTTCTCACTGTCAGACTTATATTGAATGGTCTTTGATGAGGATGCCATTATTTTTAACAAATTAGGGCTTCACAAAAACTGTATGTAAATAGCTTGGTTTGCTTTAAACTTACTTGAATTGCTTCCCAATAGTTCATGAACTACTCAAATCATTGTGAATGGCTTGGAATCTCTTTGCTCAAATCTTGCTCTTTTCACTCTGGTTTTGCTATGTGAAAAATGAGTTGTCTCTACTCATATTTATACCTAAAAATATTTCCCGCTCAAGATTTTGCATTAAATTATTCACCAACCATAACTTGGTTAAAAATAAATATTTGGTTATCTCCTTTTGATAATCATCTCGATTAACACTAACAATGCTTGGTTGACTCTTCAACATGGTTAACCTTCACACTTTCATCAACTAACAAACTTTCACTCGGTCATGCTTTTATCGACTATACACATTTTGGGTTCAAAACATATAACAACCTAGTGCATCTTATTTCATGTTGATTTGGTATTCATGCAATAGATCTAAGGAACTATTGTAATATATAACTGATTAAAATTCAGTTCCCATACGTACCTGATTTGCTTAGGTGGAGGTGGTGAAATCACCTAATCTAAAGGATGAGGTGTCACCGACTGTTGTGCTTGTTCCTACATTATCTTCAATTGATCTTATCCACATTTGACTCATTTGCCTTCCGATTCCATCAATGGTGTTCTCATTCATATCAACATTCACTTCTAGTGCTCAGTCTCTACAATCTTTACTTAAATGACCGACCTTGTGACGGTGCAGACATGTCATTATAGAATTTGTCCAGTTTCTAGATTTTCCTCTCCAGTGTAATCCCATATAATTTGCTGCAATATGATCATATCTATCACATGTTGTACAATTAACCCAAGTGTTGTAATCCCAAGTATAAGAATTACCTTTCCTTCTCAGTTGATAGGTGTTGTTTTTGTCTTTTTGGTTTCTAAACTTGTTTCATCTTTGTCCTTCATTATGTTATCTCTATTTGAGCATTAAAGATTGTCATAAGTATCAAAGACAGTCAGTTGGTTACCTATGCTATATAGTCAGTAAAAGCAAGTACTTCAAGCTACTCATGCTAGTCGATTAACTATATAAGCCAACACCAAGTTATCTCAAGGTATATCGAGAACAAAAGATTTTAGTTTACACCAAGCACCAGAGCAGTTTTATCGAGCATCAGTGTACACTGATACTGGGCGTTAGTAAACATTGAGCAGATTGGACACCGAGCGCTAGTGTAACTACCAAGCAGTATTTATAATGTTTACCGAGTAATACAAAAAATGACATAGTAATCAATTTTGGCACATTTATCTATGCAGACGGTTACAACAGAATCATAAAACATTTTACCAAGATCAAGGATCATTTATTGTAGATGTAATCATTAATTTTGATGATGATCTCTATGCAATTGTTGATCTAGGTTAATTTTCTACATTGTAGATCTTAGGGTTTTTCCTAAGACATTGTAACCTAATTTTGTTAAGCGGCAAAAGTAGTATGCTATATATTTGTATTTCATGTCATTTTGACATAAGCTTGACAAGGAAGTTATGAACAAGAAAAGAAGTTCTTGAAGCATCAAGCCAACTTCAAGATATCAATTATCAGATAGAGAAGATCAAAATTCAGAGACATTCAGATTGAGCGAATCAAACAAGGCTACCAAGCATATCAGGGACAAGATCTACACATATAGAGGTGATATCTAATCTATACTACATTGATATGTATTAGACAAGGTTGAGTTGTCATTTGTAGATACATCTTGTTATGGGCTTCCTCTAGCTATTCTAATACCGGTAAACCTCCATGATCTTTCTCTCAAGCTATTAGGCTTAGTAGTATAGAGAACCAATGGCTCTAATACCAATTGTTAATACTTTACCAGTTACTGAGAGGGGGGGTGAATCAGTAAAAACTATCTTTGATGCAGTTTAAAACTTGTAAACAGATTCTTTAATGTAAAATAGAATGTAAACAGTCATTCACAAGCATAAATAAAATCACACAGATCAACTCAAGTATTTATACGTGGAAACCCTTGGTTAGAAGGAAAAAACCATGGTGAGACAGAGCTCATAACTTCACTACTATAGAATGAAGGCACCCTGTTAGGAGCTTACAAAAGCACTGATTAAAGTGCTACCCGATTAAGGGATTTTACAAAAGATCTGTTAAGATCTGAGCCCTGTTAGGACCTGCCTGGTTATAGGACTTTGAACATCTACAAAGATGTTACCCTATTAGGGGATTATACAAAGAACCGATTAGGTTCACCCTGATAGAGGGATTTCAATATGCTTTTACTCCTAATAAAAGCAATGATCTATTTTGACACTGACTATCTGAGTAGAACCTGTTGATCTCATTTTCAATTTTCCTGGCTGTTGATCTCTCTTTCTTTCTTCACCTTTGTGATTGTAGCACTCCTCAGAAGATATCTCTCCTCTGCTCTATGCAATCATCAACTATTAACAACAACCCTCTTTGTGTCCTATGACCTATATTTATATAAGAGTTCATCGTAATGAAACCCTTAACTCATAGAACTGTCAAGCTACAAACTCCACAATAAATCATGCAATCAAAAAAAAACTATGCGCTTTGATCTAGAGTTCACCTTACAAAACATCCACATGAATAAAGCTAACTCCTTTTAAAAAGATAACTCCACTTCTAAGCGGTGGATGTCCCATATAATCTAGCTTTTAACTCAAACTGATCCACTAAATCCAGTGCAGATCTTTAGGCCATTTTAGACTAGTGTAACCTTATATCCGGTTCAACTTATGCACAATGAGACTGGTGTGTGTTCTTAAAATTGGTCTACCAGTTTTCTTTATCAACTGGTCTACCGGTTTTCTTTATTTACCGGTGCATACATTATGTTGCTTATCTACCAGTGTCTTCTAAGTGTTGTGAGTGACCGGTGACCCCTTACCGATGCATAGTGTTTGTGGATGAACACTAATGAGAACTTAATATTGCTAACAAACTTAATGTTTTCTAATCTACTCACAGGTGCAAATGTGTCTGAATAATCAATACCTTCTCTTTGCGCATATCTCTTACATACTAACCTTTCTTTATTTCTTACTATTGTACCATCTTCATTCATCTTGTTTCAGAATATCCACTTTGTTCCAATCACATTCTTATCACTGGGTCTTGGGACTAGTTCCCTAGTATTATTCTTAATAATTTGATCTAGTTCTTCTTTCATAGCATCATGCCAATCTGAATCATTACATGCATCTTCAACACTTAAAGGTTCAATCTAAGATAGTAAACATACTACTTCATTGTCTACTGAACTCTTTGCTTTTGATCTTGTTGTGACTTTACCGCTCTGATCACCAATGATGTCATTCTTAGAGTGATATCTAGATGTAAACTTTGGAACTTTAGGTGATACTGACTCATCTACCTTCTGAGTTTCTTCTTCACTTGTTTCAGGGTCATTGAATAATACATCAATACTGTCAAACATTTCTTCAACAACTATCTCACTAGTGGAAGGACTGGGTTCTTCTTTAATCATAGGTGCATAATCATGATATCTTTCTTGAACCATAAACTTTTCATCAATCTTAACATCAGCACTTTCGATGATCATCTTCAATCTCAAATTAAAACATCTATAAGCTTTTCTTTTAGTAGAGTAACCAAGGAAAATACCTTCATCACTTCTTGCATCAAACTTGCTTATTGCTTCATCTCTCTTGATGTAGCACTTGCTCCCAAAGATTCTAAAGTATTTCACTATGGGAACATTACCAAACCATAGCTCATAAGGTGTCTTGTCCGTGCCAAGCCTCAATTGTATCCTATTGATGGTATAGACTATTGTATTGACTGCATTTCTCCAATAGGTGTGTGCAAATTTTTTTTCAATAATGATGGTGCACACTATATCAAGGATGATCCTATTCTTTCTCTCTACAATACCATTCTGCTGAGGGGTTCTAGGTGCACTCAATTGTCTCTTTATGCCATGTTCTTTGCAGTACTCATAGAATCTGTCAGAGGTGAATTCTCATCCTCTATCCAATATCAGACACTTTATCTTTAGTCCAGATTCATTCTCAACCTTAGCTTTGAATATTTTAAACTTCTCAAATGCTTCTGACTTATCTTTCAAGAATGCAACCCACATCATTCTAGAATAATCATCAACAAACAAAATGAAATACCTTTCACCATAGTATGATCTTGTTTGAGTTGGTCCACATAGGTCTGTATGAATCAGATCCAACTTGTTCTCTGCTGAATTATGCTTGCTTCTGAATGAATTCCTCACATGCTTTCCCATCACACATTCTCTATAAATAGTATCAATTGATTTTTCTATGCTAGGTAGATCTCTTACTATCTTTACATTTCTTATCTTTACTATGTTATCAAAATTGATATGACATAGTCTTTTATGCCATAGCCAACTGTCATCTACTTTAGCAACAAAAAAACTTGCTTCTACATTGAGTTGAAAAATGTTACCTTTAGTCTTTGAACCTGATGCAATCATTACACCATCCTTGTTGTTAATGATGCACTTGTTGTCTCAAACTCCAATCTATAACCTTTTTCAATCAATTGTCCAACACTAAGAAGGTTATGCTGCAAACCATCTACATAAAGAACATCATCAGTGTTGTTCTTTCCATCCAATGTGATAGCTCCTCTACCAATGATAGGTTTAGGAGTGTTATCTCCAAATCTAACCATGCCACCTTTGTATTTGTCTAGACTAACAAATCTATCTTTATCACCTGTCATGTGATGTGAACAACTGCTATCTATAATCCAATCTGTCCTTATGTCTTCTTGTGAAATCAATCTAGCTCTTTTTCCTTTTTCTCATCTTCATGATCCATCTCATCATACATCTTTTCCATAATAGCAATGAATCCAATTTCATTTTCAACTGAATCATCATAAAAAACTCCATCACCAACATAGTAACATTCTTTTGTATACTTAGACTTGTAGTTAGTACTGAATTTCTTAACTCTTGTAGGACACTTAGATGCAAAGTAACCAATCTTGTTACATGAGAAACATTTGAATGGTAACTGGCCTTCATAATTTCCTTTTCCTTTTCTTTCTTTCTTAGCAATCATAGCAATAATATCATCTATCTCTTTATCTTCATCTTCATCATCAAAATTACTAGAAGTGTTTAAAGATTTCTTACCATGGACTGATGCTTTGAAGGATGTCTCACTTTTAGGCTCTGTCTTCAATATTGAAATCTCAAAAGCTGAAATTTTGCTGATCAAGGTTTTCTCTTGAAATTTGTTGTAAGCTGCATGGTCTCATTAAGGATGTTGATCTTGTTTTCATACTCTGTAGTAAGAGTAGCCATCAACTTATCCATAATGTCTTCCTTCGAGATCTCTCCACCATTGTTCTTGATTCCAGCAACTGCTTCATTACTCCTTTGGTTGTAAGCTCTGATGTTTTCTTCAAGTAGCATCTCTAATGCATTGTATCTTTTTTTCCATGTCTTTCTGCGTGCATTCTTTGCTTGTGTATCTCCTTCAAACATGTCTTCTAGGTGCTTCCATATCTTGTAGGTTGTGTCTACTTTCTTTAACTCTGAAAACTCACTATCAGATAAGGCGCTGATAAGGGCTTCTTTGGATATTAGATTATGATGGAAAAAATATTTTTTCTTGCTAATAGCATCATCCTTTGCAAGATCTTCTAGAGAGGGGATATTAATTTCTTTAATAGCCACTTCAAAAAATTCAAAAGCAATGCATTGAAAATGTGTCACCATCTTGTTTCTCTTATCAGGATAGTTCTCTCCATCGAACTTAGGACTATCTTTTCTAAAGAATGGCATCTAATCAACCTCAAGCTGTTAAACTTTCTCTCTGAGGCACTTGGCTTTGATACTAATTGTTAGGAATAGTCCCAAGAGATAACTGAGAGGGGGGGGGGTGAATCAGTTATCTACAAGTTTTAATTATTTATCTAATTAAGTGTACTTAAAATTTAAGCATAAACACAATGAAAGAATGCTTGAAAACAACACCAATATTTTGGTTATGGGGAAACCCAAATAGGTAAAAACCCTAGTGGGAATTGACACCCACTAATAAACTGTACTAGTGTATAATGACCCTTATTAGAAGATCTTACAACCCTGTTAGGAGTTGATCTTTACAATGCAATAAGTACATTAACCTGGTCAAAGGTTAGATCCTTTTAGGAGTATTTTATGATTGACCTTGTTAGGGGTGAGGACGCACTATCCGAGAGCTCACTGCTCAAAGGGGTGAAGGCTGCAACCTTCTGAATAATAGATACACACTATATCTAGATCTTGGTGAACTGCGAGGTAGACCTGTTGTCTTGATCAGTTCCAATGAATAGCACACTCTATCTTCTCTATCACATAGACATCTTCTTGATGACATAATACTTCACACTCTCTACTCTGCTCTAATCTTTTATCTCCATGTCATGCTTCTAGCAATCATAAATGACCAGCTATAAGTATCTTTTCTCTAAATGATATAATCAAGTCGGCCTGTTAGAACCACCTTGAAATCATATTAGAGAAATAATAACACTCTCTAGCAACATCTCTGTCGGCTCTACTGAGCATACAACACAACCTGGGACCTGTCCAAATTAATAAGTGTAGACGCACGCTACATACTGTCGGCTCTACCAAATTTATTGATACTTTATCCTCAAGCTGAATTAAATCATGTGCTCTTAACCAAACCTTCTTAAATATTCTCTAATCACTAATCCAAGCACACATACCAAAATGATAGGTGCAACTCCTTTACCAATATAATCTCTGTCGGCTCTTCTGGATAAACATAAGAAACTGCAACTGGTGAATAGCAACTACATAAATTCACTTCTACTACACATCAGACTCTGCGTCCATGAATGGAGTAACACTAACATTTCTTCATCACATATCCAAAGGTGTAAGGCTCCATGATAACTATACAGATAATCACTCATAGAACATTGCCTGTAACTCTGTCAGGAACACTGCTGACACAAGCTACTACATAACTATCTGTACTAACAATTAACCTCTGTGTCCATGATATCATGCAGATAACATATCCATGATACATATACTCAAATATTACTACATAAGTCTTCCACGCATGTTTCTTACCATATGTTTTCATCAATGACAAACATACAGTCAACACTGGTTTGTTGGCAAATCTCCAACAGCTGGACCAAGCACAATAGTCGGTGACACCTTACCCATTGGATTAGGTGATTTCACCACCTCCACCTAAGATATCCAAGTAAGTATGGAACTAAATTTCAAAAGGGTATATCTTACAACAATTTCTTATATCTATTGTATGAATGCCAAATCAACATGAATTAAGATGCACTAGGGTATTATATTATTGCTAACTTGAAACAAGTTTAGTCAGTTAAATTGGACCAAGTAAGAAATCCTAGTTGGTGAAAATGTAAAAGACAATTGAGTTTCATAGTCAACCAAGTATTGATGGTACTCACTGAGCTATGGTATCTATAGTGTTAACCGAGTTATTTGATTGTCAACCGAGTGGTAGTTGGCAAAACAATTATTGCACTGAATAAGGTTTTTGTCTATAAATTAGCAAGAAATGAACTCATTTATTTACACAATGATCAAGAGCAAAGTAGAGCAATTTGAGCGAAACTTGAGTAGAGAGAATCCAAGCATTTCACAAATATCTAAGTACATTGGGAATAGTTAAATTCCAAATCAAGTAAGTTTGGAACTAACTGAGCTCTCTGCATCCAATTTGTTAAAAGCCCTAAGTTATAAATCACGATGGCTTCATCCTTACAAACCATGAAAACCAAGGATGAAAAGGGAAAGAAGGTTAATTTGATCAAGAACATGACCTGCACTGAGCCTCCCTTCAAACTTCATTTGAAAGTTGTAGCTCAACCCGACGATAAGGGCACATTTTCTCTAATACCACCTAGGGTTCTTCTCGCAAAGGATCTTAGGTCATGCATCTACTGTAAAATCAATGAAATTAGAGACTTTGAGATTCAATCCAAATATGGAGAGCTATGCACCTAAAAGACAACATAGGAAAAGTTGAGACAAGAAACTAAAAACACAAAGGTGCTAGAGGATGTCAAGGAGATCCTAATACAAGTTTCTCCTAATGTAACTATTGATGAATCTGCCCCCATTTTTTTATCAACTTGCACTGATCACCGAAACAATAAATGGCCCCACTAAAGACACCGAGAAGATGATTGAAGAGAGAGACAAACAAAAGGTTCAGTAGCAGTTGACTGAAAAGATCAACCAAGTAGTGGTTGTAAACAAGGTAAAGATTTCGGAAGTTGTAACTAATTTAGAAAGTATCATTGATAAAGTTCTTACAATTTTGAAACAATTATGCACTTTAGATCACTTCAATACTGAGGTTGGTGAATAGATAAGAAATTTAGATGAAGATCTTAAAGATAGTGCTACTTGTCTTACAACTGAGCATCATGCATTTCAATTGCATTATTTTAAATTGAAATATATACAAGAGTTAAGACTTGAGTTGAGGAAGGAAGAGGACCGAATCAAAGATAAGAAAATTGAGCTACAAGCTGAGTTAATACCACATCTAACAGTGATGCAAAAGCATGTGACATAGGAAAAGAAATTGGTTGCCACCCCTGAGATTTCTATCACTGAGAACATTTTTTATATGCATGCTCAAGTGAGCTTAGAGTAGTTGGCTCTAGAAAATCTAAAGGAAGAATGGGAGAAGCTTATGGATGATCTTAAGAAATCCCATCCTAAGATTATTGACAAAATGCAAGTATATTCTTTGTCATTATTTTCAAAAAAGGGGGAAATATATGTATATCTACCGAGAGCATGTTCATAGGGGGAGTCACTAAGTTACACCATTTTGGTTTTCTGAAATCTTTGAGTGTTCAAACTTTTATAATCGGCATACATATAAGTTTTTGATACTAATGCCAAAGGGGAGAATATTACTTGTAAATGGACTAAATATTGTCATTAGTATTCAATTGTATAGTCAGTAAACACAGGAAAATAGTTCAGTCGGTTATCAATACATAGTAGTCACTGAGTAGTGAGATCACCGAGTGTAACAGTTACCGAGTACACAAGATTACCGAGCACCAGTAATAACTGAGACCAAGAGATAGTATTTATCGATTAATTCAGAGTTCACATAAAATTTTGGAATGGCACATTCTTCAAGGTGAAATTTTTTTTGCTGAGTGAGAAAATGGTTTACCAAGATCGAGGTGAATATCTATTGCGGATGTAATCATTTAATGAATGATGATTCCTATGTAATGATGATCTATGTTACTTTTTGTGAACTGTTGATCTTAGATTTTCTTAGATAATGTAAAACCCTAATTAGGTCAAGGTCAGTTTGATATAAAATTGTAAGGATGTCATTTTGACAAGTATCTTCATGGAGTAGCCACACTCAAGGACATCTGAAGTTCAGACAGGGTTTTGACATAAGGATTTCAAAGGAAGTATTCAGTTTAACAGAATAGTTATAAGGCTACCGAGCTTCAGAAGGATATAATCATCACAACAAGGTGATATCTTTATTATATTTAAAGGATCTAATATCATAAATTTGAGTTGTATTACACACAGGTCATATCTCACTATTACTCTCTAACAATTATAGCAGATAAAAAATCTCCTAATAGAGTGTACTTAACCATTCTTAGTTAAATCTCTTAACCGAGTGCACACATATATTGTGTTGCTAAAATCCTTTAACATGATAGATCTAGCTGATCTTTTTGTTACTCCTAATAGGGTAAGATCACCAGAAGTGATCATTCTTGTAAGCCTTAACTGACAACTTTATTTCTCCTGAAGTAAAGCTTTGTGGGTTCCATCCCCACAACAATTTTTACCTTCTAACAAGGGTTTCTGTGATACCAAATACATGTGTTAATGTGTATTGAAGTTTCATGAATGTTTTATTTATTTAATTTCATGCATTTATATTTCAATTATACTATTGAATGTATGTTGAATGCTATTTACATAGTTGGTTATTAAAGTTGATATTTATAAGGATTACTTTGAAAAGTTTTAAGGATACTGATTCACCCCTCCCCTCTCAATATACACATTTCCATAATTCCAACACTCATTATGTTTTTGTTGCATTTTTACTTCATTCTTCAGTATTTTATTCTCTTCCCTTAATTTACCAATATTTTTGAATTTCCTAGCAAGTTCATTGTTTACTCAGTTGACTTCTTGACTCGTGACAACCACCTGATTGGAAATTTCAAAGTGATGCTTGGTAGGCCTCAGTATATCAGATTCTTTCTCTTCTAACTTTTCAATCATTTTTCTTCTATCTTCAATAGCCATATTCATTTCTTATTCAACTTGGCTTGTGTTATTCATGACTTCAATCTTTCTTACCATTTGAGTTTCTTGTCCAATTTGCATTGCTTTCACTTGTTTTGTAAGGTGCTGATTCTTTTCAAACATATATAATATAGTTCCTTCAGATGCATGATATATGATTCTAGATCCTTCAGATAATTCCTATATCTCTTCTTCCTGATAATTAGTCTCATTATGCCGAAATGTTAATTCTTTCCTTTTGACCAGCGACTCTCTCAATTGTTCCTTAATGTCCTTAAGCTATTCCATGACAATCTACATCTCCAATTTCTAATTTTCAATAGTTTTATCAAGCTTATACTTGTCCATCTTTAAGATCTTTTCCTCTTCAATGATTAAACTTCCTCGACAAGAGACTAGCTCTGATACCAATTGTTTGTATTATGGAAAGGTGAGTTACCGAGAGGGGAGGGGTGAATCATTAACTTCAAAAACTTTTTTAACTGAATCCTTATAACAATGTAATTCATTAACTGACTGACATGTTATATTTTCATCCATTCATAACATTATTGAAACTATAAAATGCCTTTTAATCTAACATATAAACGTCCATGAAACTTCATACACAATACACAAGTATTTTGGTATCGTAGAAACCCTTGTTAGAAGGTAAAAACTGCAGTGGGGATGACACCCGCAAAGCTTCACTAACTGCAGTAATATTTTTTGTCAGTTAAGGCTACAATGTTTGATCACTTCTGATGATCTTACCCTATTAGGAGTAATAATAAAGATCTGCGAGGATCTACCTGGTTAAAGGATTTAAGCAACATAATTAAGTGTGCACTTGGTTAAGAGATTTACAAAAAGAATTGTTAGTTTTACTCTGTTAAGATATTTAAGTTCTTCCACAATTGTTAGAAAGTAATAGTAGAGTTGATCTGTATATAGCAACAAACTTTGTCTGATTTTAGATCTGATAAATACTTAACTATTATCACCTTGATATGATAGATTTCTCCTCTGAATTATGCTCAGTAGCCTTTTGATCTAATACTAATTCAATACTGGAATGCTTTTTCAATACTTTAACTTCACAACCCTGTCTGATCTTCAAATGTTTGTATATGCGGCTACTTCATGTGTGTACATCTAAAAATGACATCTTGACAATTCTTATATCAAAATATTTTGACCTAATTAGGGTTATGACATCATCTAAAAAACCTAAGATCTACAATCCAAATGAATAACCTAAAACATCATTACATAGGGATCATCAATCATTAAATGATTACATCCACATTTAATATTCACCTCGATCTTTGCAAACCATTTTCTAGCTTGGTGTAGACTATTTACCTTGTAGTTTGTGCCATTACAAACTTCTATGTCCTTCCTACATTGCTCAATATACATTGCATTCATCACTCAGTAAATTACTGGCACTCAGTATGTATGAATACTTGGTTATAACTGTGCTCGGTGCTCGGTAATCATCTAGCTCGGTATGAGTGCTCGGTCAAGATTGTGTTCAGTTACTATACTTAGAGTGTTGACTGAATAGCTTGTTTGCTTCCTTTACCGACTGTATGTGTGACACTAATGACAACATATAACTAACAAACTTCTATAATTTATCCTTCTTCCAAATCATCCCCTATACGGGATTCCATAATGTCAAAGCCTCCCTTTTCCTTATTAAGGATAATTTTTCTATCCGAAAGAGGATAAGGAAAATAAGGGCTTCGATTCTAGATTAGAGAAGCTAAAGTTGGGTCCTCAATCAAATATCCTTCCACAAATCTTGATTCTATCATGAGTGACCTTCTCTTAATGCATATCTTTAAAGGCTTAGGTTTACAAATGTTGGCATTCATACTAACTATGATAATCAGACTGGAGAACCTTAATTCAATTTCTACAAAACCTACATATTTCCCTAACTTGTTACCTATCAGTTGAAGAGTATATTTTTTAGTAGTTCAATAGGAAGATTAGGCAAACTAATAGAACAATCTATTAACAAGGATCCTAGGTTGTTTGGGTTAAAGAAAGGCTGCCAGTCAAGGACTTTAAAATATTTTCCTTGGAAAACTAGGGCATTTTTAAATAAAAATTCTTTTTTCAAACTAGAGCTGCAACAATCAATGTAAAGAAAATAATTTTCCAAGATAGTTACTTCTAATTTCTTAACACAAGATTCTTTCAACCATCTCACAATAGATTCTACCTCTATACATCTTCCCATCCATCTAGCACAGAGTCCATACTTCTGGCATTATCGTTGGGTATATTCCACTTCATAACCTTGAAGATCTAGAGTGAGGATTTCCTCATTGTTATTAGCTATTGGATTAGGGACAACTACTTCCTGGGGCTCCCTTTCCTCTTTGTTATTTAAAATTTTTTATTTGAACTTAGAAACTTGTCAATATGAATTTAGAATTTGCTTATAATTTCTATTAAAAAAGTTGTGCCACAATAACTTGTGTCATAATGATAAATACATTTTAAGCTACTGTATTTTTAGCTTGTGCCATAATAATTTACATTTTAAAAAATTGCTTAGAATATCATTACATGTTCTAAATTTTGATATGAATTTAAAAAGTTGTTTATAATTTCTATTAATAAATTAGTTAAATTTGATTATAAATAACAATATGTTTTAAACAAAAGGAGGGTCAGTGTTGCTCTTCTCATTCTTACACTTTGTTCGAATTTTGAACTTCTACAATTCATGGTCGACAATGGAAATGGGGCCAAGCTCTCCAGTCTGGGGAGTCTCTAAGAGCTATAAATACTTTATCTAATGGAGATCGGGAGCCCACAGAGTCGTTGGATCAGTACGACAACAATAGTGATCCAAAACATTGGGAGGAACAACTGTTTGAAGGGGTATTTGACCCTAACCTCAAAGAAATAATTCTTGAGGTGGTTTCCAACAAATTAGAACAAGGCAAATAGAAAAATGGTGATCTATCAAATGAATGAAAAAGGGCCCTTGTTGGTAACAGTTAAAAGCTGGTAGACCAAGAGTTTGTTCCAAAGTGCTCACAAACTAAGGAAGGAATGACTATTAAGTTATCTGACTCAGTCATAGACTATAATTTTTCCTCCATGAACAATACTTTAGTTGGATGATTTTTCTCCTTTCGACCAACCATTGATATGGTGAGAAAATGGGTGTCTCATAAGTGGAGGCTTAAGGGAAGCCTCACAATTAGTGTTATGTTTGGTGATCTGTTCCTCTTTAAATTTACTATGGAAGAGGACTCTTTTTTTTTTATCGATAATCACTTTTGGTTGGAGCTATGAACTAGTGGGGTCACAATTGGGGGACCCCATCCTTGAGGTGATTACATTTTACAATCTAAGGCATGAATACCTCTCATATTTATCTCATGTTTTTCATTTTTTTATTTCTTTGTGCGAGTTGATGGTGTTGCACCCACCCCATGAGGACCACCACAATCAACAAACCACCTTATCTCTCTAGCATTAATTGTCACCTTATGCCTCCCTCTTGCACCATCCAACACCTTTATATCTCCCATGATGTCATTCTCCTTATACCTCCCTTGCTGGTGAGGAGACCCCTTTTACCTCCCTATGGTCTTCTTCCACGACTGCGAATACCTTAGCCCTCCACCATGCAGTCATGCGAAGTCACACTCATAGGTATCAATCCTTGGTCCACGAGCCTACCATCCACCTTGATCATTGGGTGCCCCCTATCAATTGAGTAGTCAGTGTCAGATTTTGAGATAGAACCATGAATGATCTCCAATATCTACATTTTTGTACCACACATGCATTGTTTGCTTTTTCCACCTATAAATTGTGTGTAAATTTGATCTCTTCAAACCTACAGGGAATAAAACATATCACCTTCATGATAAAACATCTTGCAACAATCATTGCGCTATGGGGTGAACCACCTATGGAAGAGGAATCAATAGCTACTCTTTCAAGGTCTTGGGCCTATCGAAAGCATTATCTTTCTTTGCAAATGGAAGATAGGATTTGATCCTATGACAGACTTGAGAAGGACTATGTTGGTTTGGCTTTGAATGCCTAATCTCCCACTGGAGTTTTTGGAAGATCAAATCTTTTGTTGGATTAGTAATACCTTTGGCCACTATGTCTCTATGGAAAATATGACTAAGGATAAATTCAAGTTACAGCCAATTTTAAATTTAAACTCAACATATGATTTTGAGTTAGAAATTGATCTAAAACTCTATTTTGAGTTAAAAGTTGTTTTTGCATGATTTTGTGAGTTAATCTGTTTCTAATTTCTTGTTGACTCAAAAATCAACCTGAGTTTATCAAGAGTGATTTATGGCTTTTCTCAATGCATCCTCAAGCCCTGGATTTCTATAAAATCAAGGCTCGGCTCTTCACAAATTTTTTCTTGAATTTGCATAATTACTCTAGCGAATTTACAACTGAAGAACAAAGCTCTTGTGACAGGCAATTTTGTGAGATCATTTCATATTTTTTCATAGCTTTTGCATACTTTTGCATTCATCTTCATAGAATTGTTAGATTCATTGTATATCATTTCAATTCATTCTAGATTAGTTTCATATCAATTTTTTCATCTAATTGCATCAAAAATCCAAAAAAGAAGAAGATTAATTTGCATTCATATTTCATTGCTTTCATCATTTTAAATCCTTTGTTTAGGTGTTGCATTGTCACTGATCTTAGTCTAATATGAGAATACCATACTCACACCTACTAGAAGGCAATAAATCGTCTGGTTAGCTTCGTTTCATTTATTTGCAGATTTCAATTTTGCTAAGCTCTAATGTTTTATTGAAGTGTTGTATCCGTAGCTAGGTACAATTGTCACACACACATTTCTGGTGCCCACCATGGGGCCCTGAAATGGGTTTCCATTCTATTCTATTCTATCAAATTTCTATCATTTTTCTCGAACCCACGACCACAAGGTTAATTTTTATGAATTTTGTGATAAATTTCTGGGTTGTTTTTCCAAAAATCCAACTGGTATTTTTATTGGTACATGCACATATTACATGATACTAATCCAAAATTTATATTTCTAGAAAGATATTTGAGTTATCTTTCATTTTTTGTTGGTTTGGATTAATTTCATTTTGATTTGCAAAAGTTATGATCATTTTAGTGCAGACTGGTCAGAACCTAATTTTATGAAATCTGACTGGTATTTTTATTGGTACATGCACATATGATATGATAAAGATTTGAAATTTATATTTTTGGAAATTTATTTGAGTTATCTTTCATTTACTATTGTTTTGGATTAATTTAGTTTTGATTTGCAAAATTTATGATAATTTTAGTGCAGACTGGTTAGAACCTGATTTTATGAAATCTGACTGATGTTTTTATTAGTACATGCACATATGACATGATACAGATCTTAAATTTATATTTCTGGAAAGGTATTTGAGTTATCTTTCATTTTCTATTGGTTTGGATTAATTTTGTCATGATTTTCAAAAGTTATGATCATTTTTGTGCAGACTGGTCAGAACCTAATTTTATGAAATCCGACTGATGTTTTTATTGGTACATGCACATATGACATGCTACAGATCCTAAATTTATATTTTTGGAAAGGTATTTGAGTTATCTTTTATTTTCCATTGGTTTTAATTAATTTCATCTTTATTTGCAAAAGTTATGATTGATTTAGTGTAGACTGGTCAGAATCTGATTTTTTATGACAATAGGTTTTTCGATTATCAAATGACATATTATCTTTGACTAACCTGATTTTCTACCACGTGGGGTTGAAAATTTGTGTTTATTTTTTTGATGGATTTTTATAACAGTGGGTTTCATGTACAAGAATAGGTAAGTTTTTCATAACAGTGGTTTGTAGGCGCAGGTGCAAGTACATCCCGTGGGTACAAAAGATAGAAGACAAATGCTCAAAAATTGCTAAAATAGGTAAAATCTACTAAGTGCATTGCAAAGAACTCAGGTATTCTATTACATCTGATAACACTTCGATTTGGACATTTAAAACAAACTCTCTTGTGTCAAGCTTATGTGACTTTTTTTGCTTTCATATCAGAGACTTTAGTTTTTGGGCTATAAAATGAACATAGATTTGCTTTCTGCATATCTATTACACATAGTAAATAGGCCCTATAAACAGTATTTGTGGA
The DNA here is from genome assembly GCA_027943335.1 of Chamaecyparis obtusa. Taxonomy (NCBI): domain Eukaryota; kingdom Viridiplantae; phylum Streptophyta; class Pinopsida; order Cupressales; family Cupressaceae; genus Chamaecyparis; species Chamaecyparis obtusa. The sequence goes on along the minus strand of BSBK01007410.1, from coordinate 14,211 downwards.
TGATCTTGAGAGAGTGGGCTTCTTTGGCTTGTTCACACATGCGAAGCTCTTCTTGACGAAGGATCCCCTTGTAGGTAGGGAGGATACTGAGATTATCTTGCGTTCTACTAGGTTTTTGAGTCTTTGGCTTTTGATCAATGCATTCTCTCTCTGGGGAGATTGATAGAGCATAAGTCATTGACATCATGAATATTTGCAAGATAATTTCAGTCTTAGCGTGTCAGATTAATATGTCTTCTTTGTTTTGGTGAAGTGAAGAAGCTAGGAGATTATGCTCTACTTCCTTTTTGGATAGTACCAGAAACCCAGATCCTTGAATCCGACCAAGTCCCCATGTGGTATCTTTTGTGAGTCACCTTTAGAGAGGGTTAACCATAGTGGACATTCCCTTTATTGGGTCAACCACATGGATGGAACCTCAAGCGGTAATAGCCATTTTTATCATGGTAGCAACAACCACTATATAAATGTCCTTGTGGAGGAAATCTTCACAAGTGTGGTCTCTTGTTGGGCTGTTAGATCTCTCTAGCAGATCCTAATTAATTAAATTCTCAGACTGTGTCAAAACCCTGATGCACCTGGATTGGAGTTCACCCTCTCGAGATCATAAAAGTTGCAAATTCAGACCATTACTACAAACCTTAGTGAGGCCAATTTTTCATTTTCTAGGACTATGTGCATTATTGAAAAACTTTTGAGAAGACATACACAATTAACATTCCTAGGGATTAGCACAATAAGTCACTATTGCTTATTCATGCACAAGGTTGCTTTTTCCCTTGTTCATTATTTTGGGACAATTGCTTGCTTCCCTTTTCTTTTTGTTCTGCATGTTTGTTGTCTATTTGGTCCTTTGGAAATGAACAATCCCGAACTATTACACAGATTTGCAAACTTGAATAGAGGATATTTTACAAACAATCTGAAACTGAAAACTAAAAAATTGCAAATCTAAAGCAAAAATCCTTTATGGTGTCAAAAGTCATCTTGAAATTTTAAAACTCGTATCAAAGCTAAAGTCAAAGTTTTCAAAAGTCTTCAGAATTTGTCAGGAATCCAGTTTTTGCAGCCTATTTCTAGATTCTGTCAAAATATTCACTGTATCAAGAACAGAGCAGAAACTAGAAAGAATTCGATCATTTACCTAAAGTGGTCTCTTGAGTCTGATTTAGTCTTCTGATTTATCGATTTGAGTCTTTTTCATCTCGTGTCAAAACCTTGTCAAAATTATCTTCAAATTTAGTCTTCATACAAAACAGCTAAGTGTTGTGAGCTCGTGTCTGCCATCTTTTGGGCATCTACTCATACTAATAGGGCACAGTATCCTTCATTTACATCTAATCTAATCTTCAATCAATCCAGTCTTGACAAGGTTGCGTCATTCAATCTTCTTGAATCAAGTCATTATTCAATGTCTTCATCTTTCTCTTTTGCTTCATCCAAGGTTAATGGTGGAAACTAGAGCTTCCTCACACAAAAAATTTGGAGAAGCACCCAATACCTTACCTTTGTCTACTCATGTGGGTCCAACCTTTGAGCAACTCTACAATTCAGGTCTTTATGAAAATGACGGTCTCGCCAATCTTTGATTAAAAACTAGTTACATACCCCCCCTCCATCAACCCACAGAGGTGATCAACAAACTCCACATCAATCTATCCTAGGGAGTCCTAAAACTCCTAACATGTCTCAAGGAGGGACAAACCACAGTTCCCAAGGACAGCAATCACAACATGGTGTGGATCAAGAACCCACACCTTCTAAAATTGCTCGATCTCAAAATGATGATGACTTCAAGAAAATGATGAGGTATTTCTTGAAGGAAGATAGAGAAACATACTTCCTAGAGTTAGCTCGTCAAGGGGATAAACTTCCTCCCAAATTTAATGTTGAAGATATCATTACGCATGAGGAAGAAACTCCAATCACCGCTATGATGAAACAAATGCATGCCATGCAAGTCAAACTTAAAAACTTGAAAAAGAAAAGGAACCTAAGGAGTTCTCCATGGAAGCTCTATGCCCTTTTCCATTTGATAAAGACTTGTACATGTCGCCATTCCCTAAGTGAGTGGAAATACCTAAATATGAAAAAGTATGATGGAAACTCTGATCCTCAAGATCATGTCAGAGAATTATGTACTCAATCTATGGAGTTCATGCATGAACCAACCTACCTAATGCATCTTTTCCCTCGATCTCTAGGAGGGTCGGCTATTCATTGGTTCTCAAAAATGCCCCCTATTATCAAAAATTTTGAGGAGTTAATCAAACTGTTCTATCAACAATACTCCTACAACATCCAACATCCAGTCACTATGATCAACATCTGCAATTTGAAATAGAACTCAGGAGAACCATTCCTAACTTTTCTCAAATGATGGAGGAATAAGTTTTCTCTATATGCTAGACCCATTCCAGAAATCGAGAAGCTAGAAATTTCATCAACAATCTTGTTCTAGAACTCAACTACCATTTGCAAATGCAAAATCATACATCCTTTGATAAAATAGTAGAAAATGCAATCAAAATTGAGAAAGTACTTGTGCAAAAAGGAGACATGTCACCTCAAAAGGATAAGTATGAATCTGGAGCTAATTCTAAAGACAAAGGAAAAAACTGGAACAAGAATAAGGGCATCGTCAGAGATGGCATTGTTGATACTATCCGTGCCCCATCTAAGGGACCCACTTTCAATCTCACTATTGGCACCCAAGCCATCAAAGCTTTCAAAGCTAAAGCAACAAAATCTAACAAGAAACCATCTGACTATAAACCTTGGGCTACAAATGTTAAACATAAGTTTACTCCTCTTGGAGAATCCTTGGAATCTACCATGAAGACTCTGTTGGCCAACAACATCATCTCCTTGCCTGAGATAAAGATATTTGATCCTGAACCTAAACCAAAATGGTGGAGAGAGAATGATTTCTATGACTTCCATTGCAATAAGGGTCATAAGACTAATAACTGCATACACCTGAAACACATCATAAAAGACAAAATTGATAATGGAGAAATTGTAATTGACAATCATAAAAACAATAATGATCATACAACATTCACGGAGCCATTTCTGAAACATGATCAAGGAGATTCATCTTCTCAGCCTAATGTGGGTGCTAAAGTCAATTATGCCTACTCTCGAAATAATGTTGTCATCAATATGGTTGAACCATGCCTATCTGAGTGTTGCAATGTCATCACAATTGTAAGAAAAGATAGAGAAAATCAATCAGCAAATGCAGTTACTCGATCACAAGCTCAGGCACATCTACAAGGACAAATCCCAAATTCATCCAATGTCCCTAAGATACCTTTCAATCTTTCATCTGCTTCTAAATAGAAGGCTGCCTCTAAATCATCAAATCCTAAAGACACGAGGCCAACATCATATAGTATTGTCCAACAACTCCAGCATACAAATGCAAAAATCTCCATGTTTGAGTTGCTTCAGATATCTCCAACTCATAGAGCCATTCTAGACAAAGCTCTGCTTGGATCCAATGTTCTTGACAACCTTGATTTAGACAGATTCCAGACTATGGTTGGTCATCTCACGTCTCCACAGTACATCTCCTCTTCAGAGGAAGATGATAATTCCTTGAGTCATCCGCATAAGCAACCCTTGCACATTGAAGTCTTGATCCAAAACCATCATGTCAAACGTGTGTTGATAGATGGAGGCACTGGTCTCAACATTTGTTCTTATAGCTTGATCACACAATTGAGATTCTCTGAAGCTACCATTGATCCTAAGAAGAAAATAACTATCAAAGTATATGATGAGTAAGAAAGATCTTCCAAGGGAACTATTGTCTTACCTATCAGAACATGACCCATTATCAGAGACACTATATGTCAAGTTCTTGATCTACCTTTGGCTTACAACATCCTTCTAGGAAGACCCTGGATACATGAAATGAGAGCTATTCCTTCCACATACCATCAATGTGTGAAATTTCCTTATGAAGGAGTAGAGGTGACAATTCCAGTGGACCTATACACAACTTGCAATGCATTGAAAGAAAGTGATGATAAACTTGTTTCTAATAACAAAGAATCTTCCACTAAGCAGATATACATTGCTTCAACATCCAAAATGGAAGACATTACTAAAGAAGTCAAAATCAAAGATAATGGTATGGGAGAATACACAATGGAACCTATTTTATCTCTCACATCTCTCCTATTGTCCCCTAAATCTTATGGACAACCTTTTGACAAAGTGAAACCTACAACTAAAGAATCCTAGGTCATATTCAATGGAAGCTTTGTCACAGAACAAGTATCTAAACAAGAGTTTGAGGAAGAAGAAGTCATGCTTGCATGGTTATACAAGGATGAGCCTCAATCCCAATTAGTCTAGAAATGTGACTCCACTTCAAGAAAAATTCCTTAGAAGTCATACGGACTAGGGGACAAATTGATCACAAAAGTGGGATATACTGGAAAAGGACCTCTAGGACTACAAGGTAAGGGTATTCTATCACCTCTTGACCACCATGATCGAACCAATAAGAATACAACAGGTCTAGGATATAAGAAGAAGCCTTTCTATCTTAGCAAGAACTCCCCACATGTCTTAGAACAGATTGCGCCATCCACACAATCAAACATGTAAGAATTCAAACCATGCAAATGACATAAGTAAATGACATGTAAGATCCCTTGTTGGCACTATTGGCCACCCATACATGATTTTGGTCATAAGTCCTTATCAAGACTTCTAGGACATTTAACTTCTAAATCAAATTGATTGTTACAAATTGCCATTATAGGCTTCAAAAGATCTCAATTAACCATTAAGGATCCTTTTGTCCTTCTATCTCTGATTGGATCCATGGTGACCGTAGGTGTCTTCATAGGTGCTCCTAAAAAAGTTACAATCCACATACAAAACCAAGTTTATTGACTCAAAATACAATCTAAGAAAGGTGAAATTAATGTATTGAAATTAAGCTTAACAAACTTAGAAAACAATGCACTAAGTTAACTTATTACCTAGTCAAGTGTTCTTGAAGGGTCATCTCTTTACTTCAAGGTCTCCAATAGTGCTTCATGATCAGCAGTACTAATAGTCCAAAGTTCTTTTGTCTTTGGTCTTCCTTGATGCTTTGACAACTTGACATTTGTTGCTATAACAAGGTGTGAATACATGAGAATAGTTTTGTGCTTCTCATAGTCTTCAAATGCAAGAATTCCATTCTTTCTAATCATGTATGTTCGCGACCATGTTCCCATAACAACAAATGAACTAGTAGGATATGTGAACCCATCACCATCTGTCATTGGTTGTACAAGCTTATGTTTACCTCATACACAACGTGCTAACCAATAATCTGACCTCTCATCATTCCCTTGCGGTGCAACCAATGAAAACCATCTTCTGGCTTCAGAAGATCTGAAAGATGGTCATACTTAATTGAAGTGTCCATGTCATCATTTCTTATAGAGAGTGTCAAAGATAAAGTAGTTAGATATTGTGGAACCCATGTATCCACCCACTCACTTGACTCACAATGATCCCAATCATACTGAAAACACATGGGGCAAAAACAAGCCAACTCTCGTGTCCAAATGGTCCATGTACTACTATTGGAGCTTCGAAATGAATGCATTTTTGAAGAGTCTTTCACTGTTTGACAATCCAATCTATCTCCTATAGCTCCCTCCTCAACCAACCAAAAGAATCTACGCACTGTAGAATCAAGAGTCCCCCCCTATGACAATGCTAAAGTACACCAATCAACAATAGAACGAGCATCAAGAAGTACAACACCTGAAATCCTCAATTGCTCCTTAACTAGAGCTCTCTTCACACACACACCTGCTCCATCATGCTCCCTTTTCCCATGCCCTGACTAAAAAAAACTCCAAATATGAGGTACACCTCTCTCCACATGCATTCTACACAACCAATAAAACATTATGGCATTCTTAAATTGACCGGTGCAATTATTCGACCAAATGAGATGCCTATCTATAGCAATACCATTGTCCTGCAAGAAGTCAAAATAGTTTTGGAAACAATGTTGAACAAACTCATGAGAGTGAGACCTGTCGTTGCTCATATAAAAATGGTACTATCTGATTTTCTTTTTCTCATCTTTTGTGCTATCAGGGGAATGTCTATATGTGATGTCTACAAAAATAGCAACCTGAATGGAATTGTAATATTGAGCTTGAGTCTCATTTTGGGGCTGCAATGTATAGTTCTCCACAAAGTCTACAACATATATAATAGTTCCAATGGGGAAAATGTCGTTACACATCCTGAATTGTTGATCCAACCATTGAGACTTGTGACTATGCCTTGCATACTTGTAAAAAAGATTTGTCTTGAAATCTGAGATAAAATCACCAACATTGTATTCTTTTGCAACTAACTCACATTTAGAGCCTTCACCTCCACTCTTCAATGTATATTTCACTATTTCATATACCTTTTTTTGGACAAGTGTCTTTCCAAAATTGTGTTCCAAACCCTCATGAAAACATGTTCTAAACTTGGACAATCCACCACATTCTAAGCACTTGGCATTTAAGCAATCTTTTTAATAAAATAAACAACCATCATCTCTATGACATAAAAATTGATCTAGCAAGTCTCTTGATGATTTGGGAAGACCACTTTCACCACAATCCTCTAGCATTTGATTAGTATGCAAAGTAGAATGAATGGACCGCAATAATTCATGATGCATTGAAAACTCAACATGATATTTGTAACAACATGTATTCCGAATCTTAAGGGGTACACAATAAAATGGCTTCATGGATTCAAAGACCTTTGTGATATTTTCAATGTTGGATGTGTCTCACAAATTTTTTTATACAACATTGTTTGACTTACCTCCACATAATGTTTAGGATGTGGAGTCTGGTCTCGATTTCCAACTCTCAACTTCAAGACATCCTTCACATTTGGTGACACTCTTGAGTTAGCATCCCAAAATTCTTGAATTTCATCCTTGACAAAATTTGTTAGCTTCTTATCGAAATGCGTAAGTCTCCCACCATAAGCCCATGTATCAATTTGAAGCGGATCATCAAGTCTTTCTCTTCTTGCAAGTGCTCTACCCAAAGTTTTACGGTCTATATTGAAGTCAATACAAGTTTGTCTCATTAAACGAGCCTTTCTCAACTGATGACTTACTAAGGAGGTTGTAATAACCCTCCAAGCAACTCTCTTGTCTTTTTCTCTACTATTCTTCCCAATGCTATTGAGAGCACTGAAAAGATTCTTCACAACAATGGCATTTCTCTCCATTTTCTTATTCACATGAATCTTCAATTTCACAAGCACGGGTCTCATCTTTTGCATCTTTAACAACTGCACAAAAATTTGACATTGCTCAACCAATGTCTTGTTTCCAAAAAATTGATCATAAATTCTTGAAGCCCACAACCTAATAGTTCTATGTGACCTCTTTCCTTCCCAATTATTCATAATGTTAGATCCTCAATTTCAATTAACCATTTAGGTGTTCTTGAAAGCCCCGAATTTGAAGATTGATTATCTTTATTGCAAGGGACTTCATTTTGCATATAATTTGGAGATGTGTAATGTTCATGTGGTTCTTGTGCAACATTTTCATTCCCCAAGTCTACATTTTCAATCTCCATCTATACATTTTCATCTTCATTCCATTCATTGTCATTCCCCAAATCTACGTTTTCATTCAAAAAATTAATTTCCATATTATTTTCAAATTCAACATCCTCTTCACTTGCAACTACATTTACGAGGTCACCTTGATTAATGTTTAACATACCTTCTCTCCTTCTTCGGTGATTTTCACTATCTTTTTCCCTATATGCTTGAATTTCTTCATTTGTCACCTTCCTCTTCCATTTAGCCTTTCAACGACTACTGCTTCCCATGGTGAGACCACAAGTTGACAAAAAACAAAAAATGGGCCCCAAATCACTTTTTTTTTTCCTACAACCCGTGAAAAAGTTTCAAATCTCATGCTTCTCTAGTCTATGGGGACAGGGAATATTTTGGTCAAATATGACCAGTCAAAAATCGGGTACCTGATTACAAATCGGGTACCCGATATTTCCAGGCAGATGAAAAAAAGGGCAAGAGCAAATAAAAAAATTGAACTTTTACATATAAAATGGGGTATATAATATATATACTAATGTATTATATGTACTAATGTATTATATATATATATGTGTGTGTGTGTGTGTGTGTGTGTGTGTATTAATGTATTATATACTAATATTTATAATATATATAATGTATTATATATTAATGTATATAATATATATACTAATGTATATAATGTATTATATATATATATATAGTATATATATATATATATATATATATATATATATATATATATATATATATATATATATATATATATATATATATATATAGTATATATATATATATATATATATATATATATATATATATATATATATATATATATATATATATAATGTATTCAAAAAAATACCTGCACAGTTGATTTTATGACAGACAGTTTCAACCCAAGTCCTCTTGAAAGTATCCAGCACAGGATTTTTCTATAGAATCCTTCTAATGTCAATGGTCTGACTATACTGAATAAGTCCCCATGACCCCTTCTGACACATTTGAATGCTCAAGTGTGTCTGAAGAGGTCGTAGGGACCCCCTTAAGACACACTTGAGCATTCCAATGTGTCCATAGGGGTCATGCGGACTTCCTAGGGATCCTAACATGTGATAAGGCATACTAGGACCCCTAGGAAGTCCCCATGACCCCATTTGACACATTTGAATGCTCAAGTGTGTCTGAAGGGGTTGTAGAACACCTTAAGACACCACTTGATGTGTCTAATGTGTCCATAGGGGTCATGCAGACTTCCTAGGGGTCCTAACGCGTGATAAGGCGTACTAGGACCCCTAGGAAGTCCCCATGACCCCATTTGACACATTTGAATGCTCAAGTGTGTTCGAAGGGGTCGTAGGACACCTTAAGACACACTTGATGTGTCTAATGTGTCCATAGGGGTCATGTAGACTTCCTAGGGATCCTAACACGTGATAAGGCATACTAGGACCCCTAGGAAGTCCCCATGACCCTTTTTGACACATTTGATTGCTCAAGTATGTCCGAAGGGGTCGTAAGACCCCTTAAGACATATTTGAGCATTCCAATGTGTCCATAGGGGTCCATGCAGACTTCCTAGGGGTCCTAACACATGATAAGGCGTACTAGGACCCCTAGGAAGTCCCCATGACCCCATTTGACATATTTAAATGCTCAAGTGTGTCCAAAGGGGTCGTAGGACACCTTAAGACACACTTGACGTGTCTAATGTGTCCATAGGGGTCATGTGGACTTCCTAGGGGTCCTAACGCATGATAAGGCGTAATAGGACCCCTAAGAAGTCCCCATGATCCCATTTGACATATTTGAATGCTCAAGTGTGTCTGAAGGGGGTGTAAGACCTCTTAAGACACACTTGATCATTCCAATGTGTCCATAGGGGTCATGTGGACTTCCTAGGGGTCCTAACACATGATAAGGTGTACTAGGACCCCTAGAAAATCCCCATGGCCCCATTTGACACATTTGAATGCTCAAGTGTGTCTGAAGGGGTCGTAGGACCCCTTAAGACACATTTGATCATTCTAATGTGTCCATAGGGGTCATGCATACTTCCTAGGCATCCTAACGCGTGATAAGGTGTACTAAGACCCCTAGGAAGTCCCCATGAACCCATTTGACACATTTGAACACTCAAGTGTGTTTGAAGGGGTCGTACAACCCCTTAAGACACACTTGATCATTCTAATGTGTCTATTGGGGTCATGCGGACTTCCTAGGGGTCCTAACACGTGATAAGGGCATACTAGGACCCCTAGGAAGTCCCCATGACCCCATTCGACACATTTGAATGCTCAAGTGTGTTCGAAGGGGTCGTAGGACCCCTTAAGACACACTTGATCATTCCAATGTGTCCATAGGGGTCATGCAGACTTCCTAGGAGTCTTAACGCGTGATAAGGTGTATTAGGACACCTAAAAAGTCCCCATGACCCCATTTGACACATTTGAACACTCAAGTGTGTCCAAAGGGGTCGTAGGACCCCTTAAGACACACTTGAGCATTCCAATGTGTCCATAGGGGTCATGCAGACTTCCTAGAGGTCTTAACATGTGATAAGGCATACTAGGACCCCTAGGAAGTCCCCATGACCCCATTTGACACATTTAAATGCTCAAGTGTGTCCAAAGGGGTCATAGGACCCCTTAAGACACACTTGATCATTCCAATGTGTCCATAGGGGTCATGCGGACTTCCTAGGGGTCCTAACGCGTGATAAGACATACTAGGACCCCGTAGGAAGTCCCCATGACCCCATTTGACACATTTGAATGCTCAAGTGTGTCTGAAGGGGTCGTAGGACCTCTTAAGACACACTTGATCATTCCAATGTGTCCATAGGGGTCATGCAAACTTTCTAGGGGTCCTAACGTGTGATAAGACGTACTAGGACCCCTAGGAAGTCCCCATTACCCCATTTGACACATTTGAACACTCAAGTGTGTCCTGAAGGGGTCGTAGGACCCCTTAAGACACACTTGAGCATTCCAATGTGTCCATAGGGTCATGCCGACTTCCTAGGGGTCCTAACACATGATAAGGCATACTAGGACCCCTAGGAAGTCCCAATGACCCCATTTGACACATTTGAATGCTCAAGTGTGTTCGAAGGGGTCATAGGACACCTTAAGACACACTTGATGTGTCTAATGTGTCCATAGGGGTCATGCAGACTTCCTAGGGGTCCTAAACACATGATAAGGCATACTAGGACCCCTACGAAGTCCCCATGACCCCTTTTGAAACATTTGAATGCTCAAGTGTGTCCGAAGGGACCATAGGACCCCTTAAGACACACTTGATCATTCCAATGTGTCCATAGGGGTCATGCAGACTTTCTAGGGGTCCTAACGCATGATAAGGCATACTAGGACCCCTAGGAAGTCCCCATGACCCCATTTGACACATTTGAATGCTCGAGTGTGTCTGAAGGGGTCGTAGGATACCTTAAGACACACTTGATGTGTCTAATGTGTCCATAGGGGTCATGCGGACTTCCTAGGGGTCCTAACGCATGTTAAGGCATACTAGGACCCCTAGGAAGTCCCCATGACCCCTTTTGACACATTTGAACACTCAAGTATGTCCGAAGGGGTCGTAGGACCCCTTAAGACACACTTGATCATTCCAATGTGTCCATAGGGGTCATGCAGACTTCCTACAGGTCCTAACGCATGATAAGGTGTACTAGGACCCCTAGGAAGTCCCCATGACCCCATTTTACACATTTGAATGCTCAAGTGTGTTCGAAGGGGTTGTAGGACCCCCTTAAGACACACTTGAGAATTCTGATGTGTCCATAGGGGTCATGGGGACTTCTTAGGGGTCCTAACGCGTGATAAGGCATACTAGGACCCCTAGGAAGTCCCCATGACCCCTTTTGACACATTTGAATGCACAAGAGTGTCCAAAGGGGTCGTAGGACCCCTTAGGACACACTTGAGGTTCCAATGTGTCCATAGGGGTCATGGGGACTTCATAGGGGTCTCTCTCTCTCTCTCTCTCTCTCTCTCTCCCCCTCTCCCTCTCCCCCTCTCCCTCTCTCCCTCTCCCTCTCTCTCCGCCTCCAGTGAACTATTCTTCAAAGCCTCCATTTTTGCGTAGCTAGGGTTTACGACGTCTGTAAAAGGCACAACTATGCCCCTGTAGGGACTCATGCTCGTGCTCATAATCATATTATTTTCATGCATTCCCTGACATTTAATACAAAGATTTTTTAAAGACCTAAAAGAAATGAAAAATAAAATTTAGGCCAAAATACATACCGCATTTTTGTATGTAGTACCATCAGCTTCAACAATCCAGCTGACTTCCTCTGCTAAGGCATGAAGAACTTCATTAATGTCTGCTCTGGGAGGAAGATTATAATTTCCATATTTCTGCAAGCCCTGAAATATTTTCATCCTTATTGCTCTCCGCCTCCGCTCTCTCAATTTAGTCCTCTCCCTCTTTGCTGCACTCAGCTTAGCCATCCTTACCTACTCTTTAACAAAGATTCTCCAAAATTTGTATACAAAGGCATCCTATAGGAAAAAATGAAAATTTTCCCAGAGAATATCCACAATTCATATACAGAAGCATTATATAGGAAAAATGACAAAACATTAATAGCTTTAAAAGGTAAAATTTATCATTAATGTCGGCAGTACCAAGGTCATACCTGCTACAAATCCTAGCCTATGACGTGCAAAATGAGCAAAGCAAGTGAAATGAAAGGGACATATGGATCAAATAGTGAAGGTGCATCAAATCAGATCAATATCATAATATATGCAGAAAATACTGTTATGGACAAAAATATTTGCATATTAATGGGAAAGAGTGGAAAGAGCTTCTTGGACCCATGATAGAAGTTACAGATAAGGAGGAAGAGCTAAGAAGGGAAAGTGGAAAAGGAAAGAAGTAAGATATGCATGTGAGCCTATGTCACATGATGATGATGAGTACTCACCATCTGCTAGTAGCTCAAGTAGTGACAGAAGCTCTTCAGTGCACATGTACACTGACACAAAAAATTAAGATAGAGAAGTAACAAGTGTTGTGGAATTATCCATAGAGCAATGTGAAATGAAGCCTCAAATTGGTTCATTAGCAGGCAAAGAATTTGGTCATGCACTTCATTCTAGCACCACAAATATTTCTATTAGAAATTCCTATTCGTCAATGGCCTTGCATTTACGGGACTTGGGAAACCAAGTTACTCATGTTGGGTACCTTTGGCAAGGCAGTCTCACTCCTCATTTTACAACAAACGGAAACCATCTATGGTCCAAGGTTTTAATTTAGCTGACAAGTGGAGAGCTTCTCAAGGTACTGATCTCTTTCGTAGAGAAGTTCTTGATTCATCCCAAGGTTCTCATTTAGGTGACCAACACCTTGGAGGTCCACAAATAGATCCATTGATTTCCCAAATCGATAAAAGGGTAGATGCAATTTTGGAAAGAGTATCCCAATTGAAGAGAAATGGAAAGTCCAGTGAGCATAAAGTTATTGCAGATCCAATGGGTGTATCTCCTCCACTGACAAATATAATTGCTTCCAGAGAGTTAATTTTAAATGGAGACTGTCTGTCCCCAAACATGCCCCAGTCGAGCAGATGAACCAGATGTTGCTTGAGTAAAGAAGATAGTGGTTTATTAAACCATCTGCATTATCCCACTTGCTCTCTCTCCTCTCTCTCTCTCTCTCTCTCTCTCTCTCTCTCTCTCTCTCTCTCTCAGCCCCCGCTACCTTCTCACTCTCTCTCTTCCTCAATGGCTGCCCATGAATTTTTTAAATGGCTGATTGATTTCCTTTGCTTCTTTCAATGGCCATCCATGATTTTTTTGCAATCTTCCAACCTTTCCTACATAGTTGTAAAATACATATTAATATATTATATATATAAAATAATATATAATGTAACATTTAATATTAATATATATTAAATAATATTTAATGTAAAATGTATATTATATAATATTTAATATATAATTGATATTATATAATATTTAATATATATAATATATAATCTAATATATAGTTTTTGATATATAATATATCATATGAAGGATGGAGAAATGGGACGGAGAAAGGGGAGGGAAAAGTGAAAAATCAAAATTCTGTTGACATTTTTGGGTACCTAAAAATATCGGGTACATGAAAATATCGGGACCCGATTAGGCTCGGTATTGCTTTGTGCACCAAACCTACATGTTCAACTATTGAAATGTCTCAAAAACATGTTTTTCCCTTGTTTCTCTGAGTTCCAGACTTCGACCATGTAGCTGATGACTTTTTTTTCACCCGAATTTGATGAAATGAAAAGGGTATCTTAAGGAGATTATCAACTTTCTATCGATATAATTTCTGTCAAATTTTGAATTCGGTAAGTAATTACTAGTTATTTTCTAATTGAGTTACCTCTAAAGTGTTGATTTATATACTGATTGAAAAATGACTATAACTTTCAGACGGTATAACATTTTTGAAATCTGAAAAATGCGTGACATTCTATGCTTTGCCTACTATAAAGAAAAATAATAATAAATTTTGTAAAGTTTTGAATGAGTTAAGGTGGTCAGACACGAGAGTTTTTTTATTTTGAAAATGTTG
>BSBK01007409.1:0-130000 GCA_027943335.1 Chamaecyparis obtusa | reverse complement strand
ATAAGTTACCCAATGTTTACCTTTTCCTTCTCTGTCATACCTATCTTTTCCTCATGTAGATATCTTTTTTCTTCATTTTTCCTTCCTTTAACAGATGTTTAGATGCTTGTAACTATCATGATAAGTACTGTCAAGACTAATTGACATCAATGACAACATATGTAGATCCCTATAGTTTTGTTGTCTATTAGTGTCTTTACACTTAGTCATTATCTAGGCAATGTTGGTTGGTCATCACTACGACAAAGTCATCATGTATAGGCCAAGTCATGTAATGTACATTTACCAAGTAGTAGTCACTGCCGAGTAAACCAATGGTCACCAAGTACTTTTGTATTAGTTGAATCATTTTTTGTCAAGCGCCAAAATATTAAGAAACAATGAATGTCAAGTGCCAGAGACATCGAATATCAAGCAATCCAGAATTAACATATGTGTTTGTTATGACACAAATGCTAAGTTAAAATGTTTTGGGAAATCACAGAGGTGATTATGCTCCTACTTTTTAATCATTAATCTCTGTGCAACACATGGAACCAATCAGGATTGAGAAAGGATAAGCGGCAAAATGAGTTAATCTGGATCATAGATCTTAAACTATGAAGGAATTCATTTGTTTATATAAGATAAGATCTGAACCCTAAAATGGGGAATGAGAGTAAGAGTGTGAATGCGAGAGGAGTGTGAGAAGAAGAGGGAATATCTTTAGATAAGTGATTGAGTTCAGTGACCGATTGAAATAGAGTAAAGCAGTGAAGGACAGAACATATATATTTGATAGATAAGATCATATCAATACTAGAAGGAGAAGATCCATTATTAGCATACAAGTGTAGACCAAATGGATGTCAAGTCTGCATTTTTAAATGGTATATTAGAAGAAGAAGTGTACATTGAACAACCTGAAGGATTTTTTGATCCAAACAAGAGACACATGGTTTGCAAACTAAATAAAGCATTGTATGGACTAAAGAAAGCCCCCAGAGCTTGGTGTGAGAGGCTGCACAACTACCTAATACAGATTGGATTCTCAAGGACAAATGACACCAACAATCTATACATGAAAGATGAAGAAGGTAAAGGAATCTTGTTGGCTAAGATTTTTGTAAATGATATTATATTTGGTGCACAAGATGCCCTGTGTAAGAAATTTTCAAATGAAATGCAAACTGAATTTGAAATGAGTATGTTTGGGGAGATAAAATTCTTTGTTGGTTTACAAGTATATCAGATGGAGAAAGGTATTTTTATTACCCAGTCTAAATATGTTCGTGAGATACTGAAAACCTTTGGCATGGAGGATTCAAGGCCAATAAGTACTCCTATGGCTACTAGACAAAAATTGTCTAAAAATGATGATGATGTTGAAGTTAACCAGACTTTGTATAGGTCCATGATTGGAAAACTACAGTATGTTGTTCACAGCCGACCAGATATTGCTCTAGCAGTTGGGATTGTGGCAAGATTCTTTGCTAATCCTAAGGAAACTCACATGATGTTTGTCAAGAGAATAATGAGATATTTGAAAGGGACTGTAGATTATGGATTGTACTACAAGAAGCATGAAAGATTTGAACTAAGAGTGTATACTGATGTTGATTGGGTAGGAAATGTGGATGACAAAAAGAGTACTAGTGGTGGAGATTTCTTTCTTGGATAGAGATTAGTTTCCTAGACAAGAAAGAAACAAAATTGCATTTCCCAATCTACAGCTAAAGCCAAGTATGTGGCTGCAGTAGTGAACTGTTCAAACTTGGTATGGATAAAGCAATTGTTGGTAGGCATAAAAGAAGAGATCACTAAACTAGTTGTCATTTACTGTGACAACACAAGTGCTATCAACATATCTAAGAATCCAATGATGCACACAAAGACCAAACACATCGCCATTAAGTATCATTACTCAAGCGAATTGGTACAAGATAAAGAGGTCAGAATGGAATATGTGAATACAAAGGAACAACTAGCAAACATATTCACTAAAGATTTACCTAAAGAAGCTCATGAATATCTAAGAGGACAATTAGGGGTTCTTCCCCTAACTAAGGTTTCCTAGTCAAGCTAGGAGCACTGCATCAAATATGCTGCAAAGAGTATCTAAAAAATTGATGCAGAGACAGGTCACACTTTAGGAGTAGCCTGGAGTTGTGAAAAGTATAGCAAAATTGATAATTAGTCATAAGAAAAGATGACAAAGGGAGAAATATTGTTACTAAACTGACAAGCTGACATCTACATCTGAAGGATGAATATTTTAGTTGTTTCTTTGGCATTATTGTCAAAGAGGGGGATGAATAAGATGAAAACACATGGTGAGATTTCATGGAATATGAAGAGGGAGAGATTTAGTGGAAAGGAACAAAGAAGAGATCAAGTGGAAGTTACTGTGTAGACGGTCATATAAGCAAGGCTAATTGATTTTGAATCAAAATGAAGCTAAGGATATAATAAATATTTGTGATGGACAAATAAGTTTTGCATTGGTTGGTGATTCATGTGTTATTCATATGGTGTTTCCATCAATGCCAAAGAGGGAGATTGTTGGAAACTGCAATTGAAGCAATTGTTGTATTGTCATTGATCTCAAACCTTAACTAGTAAGACTTTCACTATGTAAGAAAGTACTATATCTATATGATTGTTGAGAAGGATTAGGGAAAGGTTGATAACAATAACATCATAGGAAAGGTTGAGTTATCTTGATACTTCATGGGTACTTGACCATGTGGCACAATGATAAGATAATGTATTTCTTATCTAAGTAAGATGGAAGACTAAACAAGTAGGCTTAACTGAGAAAAAGTGAAGAAATCTAGTTTAACCCAAGTGATGTTAGTGTCGACCGAGCCAGTATATGCTGAGTAAATACAGTGTTGACCGAACATCAGTTAATTACTGAGGAATATAGTATTAGCTGAGAAAACATTTGTAGTGGTGACCAGGCTATCTAGTGAAGACTGAGGAGTTGAACACAGTATTGACCAAGCATCAGTAATTTACATTTGAGGAAGAATTCATATTCCCAGCTGACATAGTTAAATTCTTGGATTATTTAAATTGTGTTGACTTTATTTATTGATTGTATGGAAGCATTTAATGCACTATAAACCATTTTATTGTAAATCTATAAAGATATTTGAGATGTTTCTAGAAGGATGGATGAAGAACATAAAGTTGGAAGGATTCGATGAATCTAACCTAACCCTAAGATCTATGGAGGAGATTAAGCAGAAAAAGTTGGATCGACCTAAATGAGGAAGTATTAAGGAAACCTAAGTGTGAGGTTGAGATATGTAGAGGAGATGGTGTTGTTGTTATTGATTGTATAAGCAGAAAAGGTTGAAGGAGAAGGAGTTGTGATTGCTTGAAGGGATTTTTGAGCAGATCAATGATGGAAATGGAAATGAATCATAGTTAGTAAGCCAGCATATGTGTATGGAATTGGATCTATTATTTGCAAAGTTAGTTGTATGTTTTCAGATCAATACTACTATTACTTTCTAACCATTGTATCAGTCAAAATCCTTTTAACTAAGGTTGACCTAACAGTCATTTGTATAAATCCTTTGAACAAGGTTGCATTCTAATGGAATGTATGTAAGTCCTATAACAAGGTGCACTTGTAATAGAGTGGTTGAAATCCTTTAACCGAGTCACACCTGACAGTGTGTTTATAACCTTTGATAGGGTTGGCTTTTCACAGAGCTCACTTCAGAAGAGTGAAAATATCAATAGCGTGTTACAAAGTGGTTTTTCCCAAATTGGGTTTCCACTATAAATCTTGGTGTTAATGCTTGTGTGAATGTTTTGGTTTGAACATTTCTATGTTTTGCAAGTTAAATACTATTGGATAGTGGACTGCACTGTTATATGTTTCTGTTATGTATTCAATAATGAACGAGTAGCTGTTGGTTATTAGATCTAAATTTTTTGAAGAGTTTTGAAAGATTATTTATACATCTAGACCTGAGAACAACTGATTCACCCCCCCTCTCTATTGTTCTAAATCATATTAACAATAAACAGTGAGTTGTTATTTTGGCATTTTTATTCAAAAAGGGGGAAATAGAGTAATAAGGGAAAGATATATAAGGAGGATATGGAAAGATATATAATGATAATAGATATATATGAGATCAATAGATGATATATACAAAAGATGGTTGGAGATGCGTATAGGAAGTATTACTTCAAGGGGAGTAATAAGTTTACAGAGGAGTGGATAGGTGGATAATTTTTGTAAGGACAAAATTTTGAAGTTTTGATGACTTTTAAGGTTTATAACAAAGATACCAAACTAATTCCAAAGGAGGAGATTGATACTCCTAAGAGTTATTTCATTGTCATTAGTTATGATAGTCATAATGATTGTCAAAGTCATTTGGTAATATCTAATGGCACTTGATGGATATCTAAATTCAAATATCAATCCTACATTCCTTTCAATCTTGTTCAATCTTGAGGTTGGCTCTTTCTTCTAGGTTTTCTCCTCTCTTCTCCTCCAATCCCATAATTCATTTCATCACCTAGGCCCTATATCTCTATTGTTACCTTTGTGACCCCTCTCGACCTCATATTGATTTGTACATGTAAATCCCACATCTACCCTATTTTTATAGTACCCTATTCAAATCTTGGATGATCATCCTAGGTAAAGAATGACATTGGTGTTCTATCCTTGAGGAATTTGGCCCAGAGGTTTGTGTTAGGGTTTTGATGGTAAATCTAGTCCCCTAGTTAGTATGCTTAATTTTTCATCCACGAAATGATGCAAGGAGTATATAAAGAACCTATCTATCCTAATTTTGGTATATATAATCAATATTATCAAGCACATCTATTATTTTCAAATAATTCCAATAATCAAGTATTCAATCCATCAAGTGCAAAGGAGAAAAAAAAGCTCAAGAGTCATCAAATCATCAAGTCAAAAAATCAAGTGCAAAGGAGAAAAACAAGCTCAAGAGTCATCAAATCATCAAGTCAAAAAATTTAAGATCTAGCATCCTTTCAAGAATTTAATTTTTTTTCTTCCATATATTTAGCTTCTTTCCCCCATTTGAGGCAAAGAAAAGGATTCTTCTATCAAGGAAGAAGATCCACATCCATCTACCTTCATTCAAGTCTTCTCCCTCTTCTCCTCAATTAAGCATTATCGTAAATTACAACATCAATTGTATGAGGTTTTTTATTTTATGATTTCCTTTTGGGTTTGTGTGTTTATTCAATGCTATTTCATTAACATATTTTATCACATACAAAGAAGTATTTTCATTTTCAAGGTATGATATACTTAATTTTCTAAATCTAGCCTCTGCTACATGATAGCACGTTTTCCTTTATTTTATGTATTTTTAAGGTTAATTCATAAATAAGGGTTTGGCTTAGGAAAATCCCTTCATTCAACCTTCTTCCCCTTTTTCTCTATATAAAGGAATAGGTTAACGAGCTACTAGATGGGAATTGGGAAGATTGGATATAGTCAGGAGAACCCAGAAAGTTTCAATCAAAGTGGCCATGTGCATAATGCCATTGGCATTTTTTCCATAGGTACAGAATGATTTTCACCTTGTACCTTTCATTTTTAGCTCAAATTTCACTTGTAGGTCAGATATGTGCTTTTCTTTCTATTTTTGTACTTTTTTCCTCACTGCTAGTCTATATCAATCTTTTTTCTCATTTTTTCAATAACTTGTCTATTAATCACCTTAATCACATTATCACATCATTTCCATCACATACATAACATATTTAGCAAAGGGAAATTGTTCCCACTTAGTTCTTGAGTCACCTCTTGAGCCTATTGGGGGCATCTTCCTTCTGGATGTGAAAATTATGAAAAGGAGAAGTGATTTACCTCATTCTGAATGTGATAATCAATAATTTGGAGAAAATAAATGATGTCATCTTCATGCATCACTATGTCAAATTTGTATGAATATCGGATAGACTATTTTTTTTGTATTTCTAAAAAGATCTTTATCTTCATTAAGTAAACAACCTATGTTTTCTAATCCATCTACAATTTTGTCAATCTATCTATAAAAATTGTAGAAATAATATATAAAGAAAAAATGAAATGATTCCCAAAAATCATGAAGAATTTAATTGAGTCTCTAGTTGAGGGCCTCTATCTTTTTTGGATTGAAGAAGGTTTTTTGTAAATCCCTTTTAATGATCAATTGCTTGATGTAAATATGTTTTTTAAGAATAAGACTTGGGATTAGATTTTTATTTTTTTAAAACCATAGGATAATATATAGGAGAGGAATCTTTCACATAACATTTATATAAAGACCTAAGATTATAATCCAAATGTTTCATATACTATAATTATTATCTATTTATTAGTATATGAAAGAGTATCTACTTTTAGAGCTTGCATCAAAAAATGAAATTTTATATGATGAAAATGTTTAGATTATAAATCTAATTAAATGTGAAATCATAAATATAAAATTAAAATCTGAAATTTTTTTACCAAGTATTTTATTTGGTGCTTGAAAATTAAAACTATGTCTCTTAGACAAATAATATATTTAAACTGCATCAAGATCTCTACAACTATATTGACTGAAACTAACTTGAGAAAGAGTAGGATATTTGGAACAAGATTCATTATAAAAATTAATATAAAAAATTATACATGCAACATCTTCTGGGAAGACATGGTGGATAATGTACCTCTATGTTCCTTCCCTTCTTCTAGGGATCTTATTGAACCTCTCACTTGTTACTTTGGGGTCAAATTATTTAATTGTGTTTATTAGAGAATATAAGGACAAAAGTGGAAGATTGATCCCTTTTATATTCTCTCACAAGGAAAATTTATAGTTGTTTCCATAGAAGCCATGGGTGATTTCCAATTCTTTAATATCTAGATTCAAGGGATCATGATATGTACTCCTACAATCTGGAAAATGACTTCTTGGTTTCATCAATATATTATATGGTAGTTCTTATTACCCAAAGTAAAGAATTGAGTTGTATATTGGTTTGGGATATCTAAATATCACCCCTAAAATTGTCCACTTCTAGTGGACTTAACCATCCATGATAAAATCCTCACTACATACAATATTGTCAAGAGAAATTTTAATCTTGTAAATAGATGTTTCCTTTGTTTTCAAGAGTAGTTAGTAGATCACCTTTTCATACATTGCAAATTCACCTAAGATTTTTGTAATGGCATCTTATTGGCTTTGATAATAAGTTGTGTCTACCCTAGCTTGATCATGTTATCTAATAGAATCCTAGAGGGATAACTCTCCTTTTAGGATCCAATGCTAAGGAATATTTTGAATAAAATTATCCCTTTTCTATCTAGGCACATCTAGAAGGAAAGAAACAATAGAATTTTTATAGAAGAGACCAAAGATTGAAAACTAATTTCCCAAATCTTTGAGACTACAGTCAAAGGAAATATAAATTCCATGAAGCATGAATGAGAAGCTCTAACTACTATTCTTCTAGAACTATATATTGGGAGGAGGGTGGGAATTACAAGAAGCATGGACAAAATATAAATTAACAATAGAGTTTGAATGAATCATGTGTGGTAGAGAAAAATAGGGAAGAATTCAGTTAAACTAAATTTAGATGGATGTATTAAAAGAAACTCATGCATTGTTGAGGGAGCTAGAATTATATGTGACTCCAAGGGTAATTTTATAGAGACATATGGTAAATGTATTGGAATGAAAAATAATAATTAAGAAAAAAATTTCCTTTAGTTCGACCTTCAAATAATTATATGGATTATAGATTTTATAAGCTCTTAATTAAAGGTGATTCAAAATACAATATAAATATTATTAAATCGAGGGATGTCCCCTCATGGAAAATTTAAAATTACATGAAAGATACCAATCATATCATCAAATTATTACATAAATGGGAGGAAATACACACTTTGTACATGGAAATAAGTCCACTAACGTATTTTTTAACGAAGGATTAAAATTGAAAGAGTGGAATTATTGGAACAAGGAGGAAATGGTTCCTTGTCGCATCAAGAATATTTTAGGGAATGATTAATATGAAAGGATAGATAGTAATTCTAAACAAGAAATGATGATGATGGAAAATTCAATCATAAAATATCTCATTAAGAGACCTTTAAAGAGGATACATATATTTGCATAGGGGAAAACTATGTGGATACTAGGAGAAAAGATTTTAGTAATAAATACTACATATGGATGAATAAGGATCCTATATAATAAAAATGATGAATTAATAATATGCTAACTCACTCACATGGAATAAGTAAAAAGGATTTTTTGGTGGCCCTTAGCCTAGACTTTTCTAGAAAGGTATAGAAAATTTTTGTTTCTCTCTATTCTAGGTCTTGGTTACATTTATGGTTTCTAGTGTGGAATAATTACAGTCATGGGGAGTAGATACCAAGGGTAGATCCCACTTCACTTGTGTTTCTCAAGAAGAATAAATAATTATAGGATATCTTTGATGAAGGTGGTATTATCCACTTATTCAAAATCATGAAGGGAGGTTTCAAGAACTTGTCATCACAATTTATGAATAGATGGAAAAATGGAAGAGTTGTTGTAGGAGGATTAAAATGGAGGTGTAGGAGGAAATTATTGCTCAATTCACTAGGTTTAAATTTAAAGGTGAGAAGGTCCCTCAGATCAATCAAAAATAGACTTTTCCATCTCTCTATTCTCATAAAATGGTCAAAAACTTAAAAGATATTAGAATGATTTTAGCAAAGAGGATCTTCCTCCATCTTAGGGAGCTATTAGCTATTATTTATCAATTATTTCACATTGGAAGGAATATTTTATACAATTTATGGATACAAATTTCTTGTCCAAGACTTAATTTATGAAATTTATATTTTTATCTAGAATACATGCATGTGGTTAACCCTAGTCTTCCTTACAATTCTCCAAATAGTCACGGTCAAAATCCTACTCATATTTTTATATCTCAAAGAAATAAATTATGTTTAATGATGATGACCTATCATCTTCCTAGGCTATTTCATTGTCCAAATCTCTCCTTTGTACACCCTGGAATAAAAATATTGGCACTAACATTGCCCTCTGATTATTGACATTGTTCCTAAAGCAACCTCATACAAAAGCAGAAAAAAAAATAACTAGCCCTGGTAATTCTTGGCCTAAAACTTTTAGTAATATGGGTAAAATTGTTACTAGGTCCCTAAAGAAAATCCCTAAATTTTCCCCCCTCCCTACTATCAACATCTCTAATAGTCAGCTGACTAAGGATCCTAGAATACCAATGTTGTGGAATGTAGGTCAATGAGGCTTTTTAAATTGACTATTGTTACTAAGATTATAAATTCAATTGAGGATTACCCTCATGAGGATACACCTAAGGAGTTGTTAGAAGACCTTAACTTTAATTAAACTAAGCCTAAAATTATCAAAGAAAATCAAGATGAACCCATCAATTTAATTATTAAAGACTAACTCTACTACTCCTCCAGGACTAAGTTCAATGAAGCACTAAAAGGGTTAAATTATCTAAAATATTACAAGGAATATGGTGAACTGGGTAATGGTTGAGGCTTGAGAAAACTCCATGATTTACATATAATAGAAGCATAAATTAAGGACCTAATATTAGGGTTGAAAGGTTAGCAATACAAGAAAATTATCTAGGCTATGAAATAAACATGGAATGGATCAAATGGCTTGAGGGTGGTATTGATAAGTTGCTCAAAATCAATAGGTCCATAATGTAAAAATGCATTATAAAAGTGGTGACTATGGAAAAGAATGTTGAGAACAAGAAAAAGAAAGGCATTGTTATAGAAAAGAATGAAAGGGCTATGGGAAAGACTACTAGTAACATTATCCATTGGGAAGAGGACAAATATATATATTCATGCATAATGCCTAGCTAAAGTAACACATCCACGAATAATTTGATTTATTCACTTCTTCTAAATCTATGATGAAGAAAATAATGTGTAAGAAAATTCTAAATATACCTAGAAATATCATGACTATCCTTATGAGTATTTAAGAGGAAATTTTCCTATCCATGAGACAACCATGATATATTAAACATAATAGAAAATAGAAATGCTAATAATTTTTAGTAAATGCACCTTCAAATGCTATTATGTTGGTGACTGGAATAAAAGCCTAACATCAAAAGGTATATGATTTGGTTTAAAAATATTAGGATTATGATTCACCTCTCTTAGAAAGAGATTAATATCTCTAAGGTTGAGGATTATCAACTATAGATAAACCAAGATACGTTTCCAAGGTTAGTCAATGGCTCAATACAGTGGGCCTATGGGGATGATAGATTTGGCTATATGTGTAAACAAAGCTCATATTTGATACTAATTATAGATCACTCATAATCCCAATCAAAAAATATTGAAGTTGAAAAACGAAGTGCAATTGAGATAGTATTTAAAGGTGAGAAAATAGACACAATACACTTCAACATTTGTAAATTACTCTCAGTACTCTCATGAAATCAATGTTACACCATTAGTTGACACTCATGAGTTAGTGATATAATGGTACAAGACACAAGAGTATAAGGGAAATGTAGAATGTCTAACCTAGACACAACATGTCAAATAAAATAAAATATTAAGGATCAATGAGAAAAGGGACACAAAAAATCTGTTGATAAATCCTTGGATCTTCCATGCAGCATAATGACATACCAAGATTAAAAAGAGAAATATGAAACATCCATAAAATTGTATGATTGGTTGCTAAGACTTGAGTAGTTGAAATATGGACCTACAATTGAAATAATATGAACAAGACATGAAGCTTATTACTAAGGATAAATGGCATTCTTATTCTACATCTTCAAGTGTCAATTTTCTTCTTAAGAGATGTAGCATAGAGATTACAATTTTCTTTTACATATTCAAATTTTCAAACATTACAAATGCAACAAGTGCCACATAGTGGCCAAGTACTTGCCTTTAGTTTTATAAATAAATTTAATTTTAATTTTGATTTATATGTAAAGTAAATTTTTAATTATAATAATTTATAACTAAGTTTAATTTTAATTTATATGTAAGTATATATTTAATTATAAATTATTATAAAATTATTATAATTATAGGTCTAATAATATTTTTTAGATTTTATAAATAATTATAAAATATCAATTGTAATTAATTTAAATTGTAAAATAGTTCTATTTATAATTAATTTTAATATTAATCATTTAGTCCAAATAACTATTTTTGAGCAATATTATAATGTTATTCTATTAAATCTAAATTTATATAATATATATTAAAATAAATCTAAAAAATATTCAATATTTTATAATATAACAAAAATAGTCAATATTATTTTAAAAAAATATGATACAAATTACACATTAGACTTTTGGTAAAAAAATTGTAAAAAAAATTAAACAAAATCAATTAAAATTTTTAAAAACTTTAAAATATTCAATAATTAAAAAATAATAAATAAAAAGCTATTCATGCTCTTTATTCCTTAAAAACCTCAAATGTATTAGCCAATCATATCATCAAAAAATAATTTTTACAAATTATAAACTTAAAAAATTAACATTTTAAGTATAGAATATGTGTTATTTTTAACAAAATAAGAAAATACTAAATTAAAATAAGAAATCCAAAAAGTGATGCAATAGTACTTGCTAGCTTATAAACAAATACTAATAACTACCATAAATGCAAAAGTAATTTTTTTCCCTAAATTTAGTTCTTATATATTTAATCATGAAATTTCCATCTTACTTTGCAAGAGAAAATAATTTTTAAATAAACTGTAAAATTAGTAATAGTTTAAGTGACTACAGGCGAAATAACATTTAATCACTTGAAAAGCGTCCCTTGACTATAATTCAATGACCACAACTACTAATAAATCAGAATTATAATACTAAATTAATCCTTCAAGCCAATCAAATGCCCATTTATTTTGACGCCCATCTCCTTCCTCCTCTCCAGGATTAAAATCATAATTATTTATGCCAAGCAAATCCAGAATGTACTCAGGTAATAAATCTTTGACCGTGTCAGCCACAGTTCGACCTAAGAATTCGAAAAGATCGATCACGCCCAAGTAATCAGAATCCTGCAAATCACACAAAAACAAATAAACAAACTAACTACAGGGCTAGTTCTAAAATATAAAATAACGTACAGCTGAAAAATTCAAAGAGAAATTACAAATGGCATATAAAATATCAAAACATACAATAATAAGAGCACATTGTGTCTCTTGATCAACATCCACAAACTGCATATCCCAATTCTTCACTTCTTCCTCAGACTTGCCAGTTTCTTTGGCCTCCAAATGATATTTGATGTATTGAATAACCTTCGATAACATTGCGCTTGTAACATTCTGCAGGGCAACAGGCTTATTAATGTTGTCCCTGCCTTCGATTTGTATAAAAATTAGAACGCCCTCCATCTTTAAAGCCACGTCATGCTCCACCTCAAACTCCACCTTGTCTGACGTCAGCAATTTCACCTTCCGTTTCTCTGCCAAGAATATATCCATAGCCATAATAAACAGCAGAAAACTCTACAAGCACAGAACAAAATTTAGGTTTGTAAGAAAATTCTATATAAAGTCCGCAGTCCGCACAGGATAGTTTAATGAAAGACAGCGACGTAAGGAGATAAATAGCAATTTAGGGTTTATATAGAAGCGGCGTGTCCCTTTGTGTTTCTAATGTCGTCTCTTACAGTTCTTTATACTCTTATTTAGTTTATGCTCCTATGACACTCTTAACAGTGTTTCTGCACGTTATGTGGACAACCATATATTCAAAGGGGCTTGTTATTAGTTTAGATACATTAGCTCAATTTATAAAGATCAAAGTCTTAAAACAAATAACAGTTCTTAGTTATGTCAAAGATATAATTACAATGAAAAACAAATAACAGTTCTTAGTTATGTCAAAGATATAATTACAATGAAATTTAAACTGGCATTATCTTAAATCTCAGTTGTTCTTAAACAAATTAAGATTAAGATGAAAGAACTTGAGCAAAGGATAGATGGAGAGGGAATCAATTGTAAATAAATCGTAACTTTAAATCAAGGACTGAAAAAAAAGAGAGAATCATTCATCGAGATAAAATTATTTTAAACAAGCAATAATATTGATTTGGAGAGTTGCAATAGAGCTTAGACTAATAAAGATTAGTTGTAATGGGATCTTCTAGTCATAAATGAATCTTATCTTCACAAGTTTATCTCATATTTTCTTTTTACTACATAGGAAAGTATGGAAGGGTAGAGAATAATGTTTAAGTTCAACCATTTTATCATCACCTTTGATTTTTGTTATCTCATTATAGATGCCATCTCAAATGAATGTAGCATAATTAAATTTTATGTTTAAAATTCCATGTTTTGTATCGACACCTATTGTCATAAAATGAACAAGACTTTTTGTCTTTATATCAATTGTTGAAACCTAAAATGGTGTATGGTAGGTTTTGTTAAGAAAATTGCATCTCAACATTGCAATTATAAAAGGTTATTATTGCTAGTTGAGTCTAAAAGGTTGCAAAAGGCACCTAGTTTCCATGATACCAAGAAGATGGCCCTTTTGGAGAGGGGGTTAGTAGTACCTTAAAAGACACATTTTATGTATTTTTTATTATTGTAAATCTAGAGTTCATCATTAGAGATTTCTTTTCTTTTCTTTTGCTAAGGATGTAAATGCTCTTTTATGATGGTATTGCAATAGCTAGGTAATGTGACATATTTTAAGAGTCTAATAATTATTGAGTTTCCTTCAAAACTCTAATTAGTGATGATCCTTTGAGAAGTGTGCCTTGTACTTTTTTATTATAATCTTTATTATTTTTGTTTAATAAATGGGAAAGTTTTTGGAGTGTGGAGTTTTTTCTCTCAAAAAGGTTTCCCTATGTAAATCACTATTTTGTGGTATACATGATATTTTCATCTTTTTTTTGTTTTGATTTTAATAAATGTTGTAAAGATCTAAAACAAATTACCAAGCCCTCCTCTCAAGACTAGTGTAAGAAGTTATTATATTATCTTATCATCCTTATGAGTGATATTAGAGGTTGATCATCATTAGTTTAGTTATGGGTTGATGCATTTTTTTATCTAATCCTATTTGAATGAAAACTTGTATATAAGATAATTTTTTATCTTATTGTAAAATTTTATAAGAAATAGAGATGGAGGAGATCTATTAATATATTAATGTTTATGGAATATTAGTGATGAGAATGTTATAAATCTTACAAGTGCTACTTGGGCTACTCGATGTGGTATTATACATTATAAAGATAAGGGTCTAATCAATTTGTGCTTTTAAAGAAAAAAATTATCTAATTTTCATGAAGAGACTTTTGCAAAGGAGCTATCAATAAGCTTGGTAAAATGAAAGAATCCAAATCTTTGGTGTATAAGACTTTTTTGAGAAAGAAATAATATTCATTAAGAATGTCTTAGAGGGTGGAAGAATTATAGGCTATGTAGAAGAATTAATATGTTGGTGGTTGATTCAACATTATTTGGTATCAAAATGGGTGAGGAGAAGAAATTTAAGATCTTTTATTTTTCTTTGTTTGATTCATGGGATTCCCTTATTACAACTATTTATAATACAATTATCTTAAATACTAAATATGATATGGGTTTCTTTCATTCTAATATATGAGAAGGAAGGTATCCATGAATTTCAGGGTGGACCTAAATCTTCTTGGAAGACCTAAAAAATAAAATAAGGATGAAAAGTATGACCAATCTAAGTGAAATGGGTAAACCAAATCTCCTACGAAGTTCAAATTTATTTATTGGAATTTTTGTAAACCTAAAGACTTATGTAAGTAGAGGAAAAAATAAAGATGAAGAAAATATGATATATTTAATTCTAACTAAGAGGGGGTGAATCAGCATTGATCATAAATATATTTTTCAATCACAATTCTATTTCAATTAACTTTAACCAAATTATTATTGAAGAAAGATAAAGAAATAAACATCATATCAATGAGAACACTAGATTTATGTAGAAAAATTGAAGAAGGGAAAAAATATGGTGAGATACAAATCACTCTATATGAAAATAGTTCTACAATGAGTTTTTAGACTCGCTACTCCTAACTTTTAGGATAAGGTACACTTCCTTAGGGAAAGATACAAAGGACTTATAGACTAAGACACAGTACCTCAAGGAAAGATACAAAAATGCCAATAAGGGCTCATTGTCTCCTAGTCAAGCACATAAAAATTATGAATCAAGATGAAAAAGCCTCCAACATTTTGCCTCCTAAAATTAGCCATGCTTTAAATTCTATCAAGCAAATGACCAACTTCATGGAAATCACCATACACACATTCTCTATCTCAATACTATTAAACTGATTAATATGATTGTGAAGGTCACTATCTAAACTAATCTTCATATGTTATTTAATTAAATATTTGCACAAATTATTCCACATATTTAACACACTAAAATAATCTTCAATACATATCAACTTCTTCATCAAAACCCCTTATTTAAGTTGGCCAAAAAGGGGATAGACATAAGTCCTATCAATTTGGCCATCAAACACAATTATAGTGATTGGAATACTCCAAAAGATAAATGGGACATAAAAACATCATAAAAAATATTTCTAAGTATCACCAAATGATTCACATACAATAACACATCCCTAATGTTGGTAAAAAATATAACATGTAGATAAACTATGTAATGCATAACCAGTCAACCCAAAACATAATTCAATGAAAAATAATTCAATGTGGATCTTCACACGTGATGATAGGATCAAGAAGAACATCTTAATTCAACTTCCAATACAATTATAGAGAAAAATAGGAAAACCAACTCAATCGGCCAGAGAGATACAAAAAAATACACTAAAGAGAAACAAAACATCATAACTATCATTGTCAAGAAAAATGCCAATTGAAAACTAAATTGAGACATTGCACAAGAATTCTAAGCACGTACTCCAATTTGAAATACCAAGAACATCAATGCAAAGTAATGTGGAGAATTATCTAGAAAAATCCTGATAGATGGCTAGGCTATCAGCAAACTCTAATACCCAACCACATCAATTACAATGTTAAGGACCTAAAATCGTAAGTGTGTAATTCCCATTAAAAAAAATATTATATCCAAAAGTACAAGCTTGTAGAGTTTTCTCAACGCAAACTTCAAATTCTCTTTCCTTCCTATTCCATCTTCTAACACTATATCATTTTAGAAATATATAAAGTATCAAATAGAAGCAACACTAGAAAATATAGAAATTTTTTAATACATATTTCCATCAGTGAAATCCCAATATACTCCCATCATATTGACATCAATTATTTATATTTGTTATTGGTGTCATTGATTGGTCTGACACTCTTATTTATGACCTATCCTTTGGTCTAGTAGCAGTGTTACTAGCAACAATGTTTTTGATAGATAAAAGCAACAAGAGGGTGTTGGCCCATGGAACAAGGGGACTAGAGGTGCATTAACAGCATATTAATGGCACTAACCCAAATCATTTCAATCAGTAGTTTAATAGTAGAATAAACTAAGTCTAATCTGCCTCTATCAAAAACAAAAACCATGGTACTTTTCCAAAAGATTAAACTAGAGTATCTGAACCGAATAGTAGTAATTAACATAACAGTAAGAAGCCACGTAGCGCTATACCAAAGTCTAGGTAAAAAAACCTTGAAACCAAAATGAAACCAGGGGAACAAAGGGCCATGCCTAGACAAAAATAAAAACCACATAAGCACCAACAGCTAATTCTTTCCACCCATATGCTTTGACATCAGGGTCCTAGCCCACTCCTCTTGTAGAAAAAGGAAGAGATCTTTATTATCCTCATCTGCCTTCAGACTGCCACCCACCAGCTTCTCCTGCACAGTGCAGAGGGTCATAGCTAAAGCATGCATGACCTTCAGCACAAATTTGTTAGTCATCTTATAGTGAAATTTTAGCTCCTGCAGGTCCTGCTTGATGTCGGCAATATCTTTATCTAGATCAGAAAACCTCTACTTCAGGGTACCTTTAAGACTGTCTTTTCCAGCCAGAACCCCAGGATTGCTTTCAGTAATGGGGGGCTTTTCCTGGTTATCAAGGGGTAAGGTGTGGGGCGGGGAAGGGTGGGGAGTCTCCAAGGAATGTTGGGGGTTGGGAGGGGGAGTGTTACCAACCCTAATTAGGCTCATGTGATCATCAGAAGAGCCTTTCATGGACTTAGTGGAGTGGGAGTCATTATCAGACAGGGATTACTCTCTAGAGACCGCTTCCAATATTTTGGTTTCCCACTACTCCTTCACAATTTTGTTAGACCTACGGT
The DNA here is from genome assembly GCA_027943335.1 of Chamaecyparis obtusa. Taxonomy (NCBI): domain Eukaryota; kingdom Viridiplantae; phylum Streptophyta; class Pinopsida; order Cupressales; family Cupressaceae; genus Chamaecyparis; species Chamaecyparis obtusa. The sequence goes on along the minus strand of BSBK01007409.1, from coordinate 112,668 downwards.
GACCTAAGCCACCTAAGTCCACCTCCAGCTTGACCTAGCTCTCCAACAACTTCCATTTTTTGGGCTTCTGTTCAGTCTTAGGAGTACTATCAGACTCCTTCCTATCTTTAGTCTCAAGAGACTTAGAGACATGAGACTCCTCCTGCTTATCCTTCCTATTGAATGGACTTTTAACACATTTTTTTGTGGGTTCTACCCTCTTTATGACCAAGATCAGACTCCTAGATAACTTGGACAGATTGGGAGGTGGAGCGAGTGGGGTTTTCAGTTTTGGACAGAGAATCCTCATGGTCAATCTCCTAGATAATAGGTGGGGGTTGGGTCATAGGGCAGATAGCCTTGTGGAGCTAGTAAATGTAGAGGAGGAGGCCCTAATGGAGGATAGGGATTGGTTTATCAGGGTTCTCTTTAATATCCAAAGTGTTACTTTCTATGGAATGCAGGAGATAGAAAGGAATGGAAATTAAGTCTTTATTTATTATGTGATTCAAGAAAGGTAAGTGGTAGTAGTAGAATATCGTGAATTTACCTTTGAGGGTGAAGTATTTCATCACAATGAGACAAAGCTTTGGCCAAAACTCTGAAAGCTCTTCCCAGTTGAAACCCCCCTACTTCTTGATGGGATTCTGCCCTTCCTTAAAAAACTGGTTGAGACTGGTAGGGTCATGCATCCGACTGGTCTTTTTGTACTTTCTCCCCTCCATAGAGAGGCTCGTCGCCTTAGCAATGACCTCCTCATTGATCTGGAAATGGATGCCACCCACCAAGACACTCCTATTATTCCAGGATGAGACAAATTGTTTGGATATCCTCTCATCACGCCCACCTTTCATGCACTCCATGAAACCCCAAATCTTGCTCTCTCTACAATAGTGGGTCACCAAAGGGTTAGAGGTGAAGGTCTCATCGATCTTGTCCAGTTCGATGTGAAGGGTGTTTCCTCCCATGTCTAAACTATGCATTACCTGCTTCAAAATATCCAAAGAACCAGAGGGCTGAGCTTCTTGACAGGTAATAAAAAACTAGTTGTTTTGCTTTGGCCTTTTCGAGAGAAATTTATACTCAATGTGCTGGCCTTGGGTGAAATTTTGGAAGATGGGCTCCATACTGCCAAATCTAATGGATCTCCAGGTGCCATTATTAGCAATAATGCCAGGGCTGCACTTGATGTCCTTGATAGCTAGGTAACCCCGTCGATTCAAAAAACACTTTCTCAACACGCTAGAAAGGTAATTATGATTATTTATGGGGTACTGGCAACAATGTTATTGGTATAAGTTTTGATCGATATAGTGGTAACTTACTAAATTTTTGGTCCCATCCTATTTGGTATAGTGTGGGAAACCTTTTTGAAATTTTTGATATCTACAACATTTTATGTAACATAATCACATGATTTCATCTTCATTTTAAGCTAACTTGTGGAATGCAAATTGGGTGTATGTATAGGAAGTGAAATCAACACAAAATACATGATGTAATGATGATGTATATTATATATGAAATATGATAGCAATATGATGACTTATATTGTAAAATGATATATATGTATTATAAAAGTGTAGTTTAGCACAGTTGTATAGAAGAACTATGTACTTCAACAAGAACTATATTTCATTTATATGAATATGCAATTGTAAGTCATCTCTAATCTATGACATCTAGTTTTCATATTTTGGGTAGTGATCCCTTTGGCAAAGAGCCACCCCGGCAATGAGCCACGTATTTATTTTGTAATCGGTTACTTAATACTAGAGAGTTAAATCTCTTTGTGGTTTTTCCCATATTGGGTTTCCATGATAAAAATTATTGTGTTATGTGGTATAGTGTTATATGGTTATTGTCCATTTCCTTTCTGCAAGTTTAATTATGTTATGTGAACAAATCTTTAAAAGTTTTAATATTTTTAGGGGAATATTGATTCACCCCTCCACTCTAAGTATTTTAAATATTCAAAAATTGGTATTAGAGCCAAATCCTTCAAAATATTCTAATAGCTCAAAGGAGATATGGAAGGTTGAACATACAATGCCTATATCTAACATGGTTTAGCAAGATCTCATATCTATATTTGAAGATCTTGAAACTATTGAAGATAAAAATAAGGAACTGTCAAAAACTATTCAAATGGCTAATGATTACATCCAAAAATTAAAAGATCATATCTAGAAAATTTAAACTAAGACACAAAGAGGTTAGTAATGAACTCAAGTTAGCAAGGAGAGAGAGAGAGAGAGAGAGAGGGGGGGGGGGGGCATGCTATAAATGGAGATGGAGGAGAGAGGGATAGGGATACTTAAACATGTTAGAAAGTAAAAATATTTCTCAGTTGTATCAAACCATTCTTCTATTCTGATGGTCACTAATTATGTGTAATTATCTATTATTATTTTGATTCTACAGTTGATATTGAGATTAATAAGACTTTTTGTAGATATCTTTAATCTTTCATGTCCATCACAAAGACAAAGGATTAATTTTTTTGAAAATGGGCATAATATCAACATCAATTCAATAGTCTTATCATTTGGATCAATAAAAAATTTAATCTTACCCAACCAAAAAGCTACCAAAATAATTAGGTATATTTGTGAGAAGAAAATGGTGGAGACCCAAATATCTAAGGAAATAGCATAAGATATGTTGGGGAGAAATAGGTTAGAAAGAGAGAGAGAGAGAGAGAGAGAGAGAATTAGATGTTAATATGATTTAGAACAATAGAGAGGGGGGGTGAATCAGTTGTTCTCAAGTCCTGATGTATAAAATAACTTCAAAAACTTTTCTTTAAATTAGATCAAGCAACCAAAACAAACTCGGTCATCACTGATTCAATAATAGAAACATATAACTCAGCAGTCCACTACCCAACTGTATCTAACTTGTAAAACATAGAAATGTTCAAACCAAAACATTCACACAAGTATTGACACTAGGATTTATAGTGGAAACCCAATATGGGAAAAACCACTTTGTAACATGCTACTATTATTTTCACTCTTCTGAAGTGAGCTCAGTTAAAAGCCAACCTTGTCAAAGGTTACAATACACACTGTCAAGTGTGACCCGGTTAAAAGATTTCAATCACCTTATTAAAAGTGAGCTTGGTCAAAGGACTTACATACACTCCATTAGAATGCAACCTTGTTTAAAGGATTTAACATATGACTATTAGGTCAACCTCTGTTAAAAGGATTTTGACTATTACAATGGTTAGAAAGTAGCAGTAGTATTGATCTAAAAACATACAACTCACTTTGCAAATATCAAATCCAATTTTGTACACAAATGCTGGTTTACTGACTTTGAAACTTTGCCATCTCCACTTCTGATCTGCTCAGAACTTTCCTTCAAGCAATCACCACACTTTTCCTTCAGCCTTTTCACTTATATAGTCAATAAAACTTTACTGTTCTTCCAGCATCTACTTCACCCATGCATACACACACCTAATGCTTCGGTTCCCTTAATACTTTCCTCTTGTTAGGTTAAATTTTCTTTTGCCGCTTAATCTCCTTTGTAGATCTTAGGGTTAGGTCAAATACATTGAATCTACCCACTTCATGTTCTTCATCTCCTCTTCTAGAATAATCTCAAATCTCATAAAGATTTACAATAAAATATTTTACAAAGCGTTAAATGCTTCCATACAATCAATAAATAAAGTCAACACATTTTACATAATCCAAGAATTCAACAATGTCAGCTCCAAATCTGAATTTTCTTCAAATATAAAATTGATGATGCTCGGTTAATACTGTGATCATCCACTCGGTCTCCATGTAAAATGCTCGGTCACTACTAAAATTATTTCCTCGGCAAATACTGTCTTCCTCGAAAAATTACTGATACTCAGTCGACACTAGATTTTGCTCGACATCCACTAACTTGGTCGACTCTGTCATAACTTGGCTTAAACATGATTTCTTCATTTTTGCTTGGTTAAGCCTACCAGTTTAGTCTTCGATCTTACTAAGATAAACAATACATTGTCTCATCATTGTGCAACATAATCAAGTACACTTTGTAGTATCAAGATAACTCAACCTTTCCTTAGGTGCTATTGTTACCAACCTTTCTTTCCCTTCTCACCATAGATATAGTACTTTCCTAAGTAGCAACAGTCTTACTAGTTAAGGTTTGACATCAATGACAATACAATAATTGCTTCAATTGTAGTTTCCAACAATCTCTCTCTTTGGCATTGATGGCAACACCATATGATATCACCTGAATAACACATGGATTACCAACCAATCCAAAAAAAAAACCTTATCTGTCCATCAAAGAAAATTTATAATATCCTTAGCTTCATTCTGATTCAGAATCAGTAAATCTTACTTCTGTGACCGTCAAAAGTATCTGGATCTCCCTCTATCCTGATCTTTCATTTCAATTCAATCTCCCTTACTTTTAGTGTCATGTGTTATAGTATCATTTTAGTTCAATCTCCCTCTTTGACAAAAATGCCAAAGCAGCAACTCAAACATACATCCAACAGATGTAGATATATCTGTTCAACATAGTGTTTCTCCCTTTGTCATCTTGCTTATGACTAATTTTTTGTCTTTGCTTCTTCTTCACAGCTCTAGGACAGTCCTAAAGTGTGACAATCTTCTGCATCAATGTGTCAAATGTTTTGTTGTAGCATATTTGATGCAGTGCTCCTAGCTTGGCTAGGCAGCCTCAGTTAGGGGAAGGACCCCTAATTGACTTCTTAGGTACTCATGAGATTTTTTAGGTAAAGCTTTAGTGAATATGTCTGCCAATTTTTCTTTTGTATTCACATATTCCATTTGGACTTCCTTGTCTTGTACCAATTCCCTCAAATAGTGATACTCAATTTCTATGTGCTTGGTCTTAGTGTGCATTACTGGATTCTTAGAAATATTGATAGCACTTGTGTTGTCACAGAAAATAACAACAGGTTCAGTGATTTCTTCTTTCATGCCTATCAACAACTATTTTATCCATATCAAATTTGAATAGTTTACTACAGCAGCAACATACTCGGCTTCAACAGTAGATTGGGAAATGCAATTTTGTTTCTTGCTTGTCTAGGAGACTAATCTCTGTCCAAGAAAGAAAGCTCCACCACTAGTGCTCTTTCTGTCATCTACATTTCCTACCCAATCAGTATCAGTATATACTCTAAGTTCAAATTTGTCATTCTTCTTGTAGTATAACCCATGGTTAGCAGTTCCTTTCAAGTATCTCATGATTCTTTTCACCGCCATCATGTGTGTTTCCTTAGGATTGGAAGAAAATCTTGCCACAATCCCAACAGCTAATGCAATATCAGGTCTACTATGTACAGCATACTGCAATTTTCCAATCATGGATCTGTACAAAGTCTGGTTAACTTCTGCAGCATCATCATTCTTAGATAACTTTTGTCTAGTAACCATAGGAGTTCCCACTAGTCTAGCATCTTCCATTCCAAAAAAGTTTAGTATTTCATTAACATACTTAGACTGTATAATGAAAATACCTTGCTTCATCTGATATACTTGTAAGCCAACAAAGAATTTGATCTCACCAAACATACTCATCTCAAATTTAGTTTGCATTTCATGTGAAAAACTTTTACACAATGCATCTTGTCCACCAAAAATAATGTCATCAACAAAAATTTTGGCCAACAAAATACCTCTACCTTCTTCATCTTTCATATACAAATTGCTTGTGTCATTTGTCCTGGAAAATCCAATCTGTATCAGATAATTATGCAACTGCTCATACCATGCTCTAGGAGCTTGTTTCAATCCATATAAAGCTTTGTTCAGTTTGCATACCATGTGTCTTCTATTTGGATCAATAAAACCTTCTAGCTATTCTATGTAAACTTCTTCTTCTAGTATACCATTTAAAAATGTAGACTTGACATCCATTTGATATACCTTGAAATATTTATAAGCAGCATATGCAAGTAGAGTTCTTACTCCTTCCAATCTAGCTATAGGGGCAAATGTCTCCCCATAATGAATTCCTTCTTCTTGTGTAGCCTTTGCATACCAGCCTAGCTTTGTTCCTAGTGATTTCACCTTTTTCATTCAACTTGTTTCGAAACACCCACTTTGTTCCTATAACATTCTTATCTGCAAGTCTCAACACCGGAGTCCAGGTTTCATTTTTCTCAATCTGGTCAATCTCTTCATTCATTGCTTGTCTCCAGTCTTCATTTTCTAATGCCTCTTTAGTTATCTTAGGTTCAAATTCACATAGTAAGCATGTTGGATCTTTTGTCTTGCTTCTGGTCTGAATTCCAATATCTCTATCTCCAATTATTTGTTCAGGCTTGTGATGTCTTCTTACATATTTTGCCAAAATAGGTTCAGCATTTTTCTCTTCTATTTCATCAGGTTCCCCAACAAGATTGTTAGATTCAGCTTCTAAATGCTCGGCAACCTCTTCCTAATCCTTAGCAACATTATATTGTAGCTCATCATGTTCTTGCTCTCTCTCGGCACTATTTTCCTAACGCTCAACATCATCTGTCTGTCACTCAGCATTGCTTGCCCGAGGCTCAACATCAAGTGTAGGTCTATTACTTGCCTCTTGTATTTCCTCAATGTACACAAAAGATCTGTAATCTTCTGGTTCTCTTTTTCTATTAGCCTCATTTCTTTCTACATACTCATCAATTTTTACATTCACACTTTCCACAATTTTGTTAGTGTTAGAGTTCAAACACTTATAAGCTTTACTTTTTGTGGAGTAGCTTAGGAATATGCCTTCATCACTTTTAGCATCAAACTTTCCATTCCTATTGTCTTTCAATATGTAACACTTGCTCCCAAAGATTCTAAAGTATTTAACACTCGGTGTGTGCCCATACCATAATTCATAGGGTGTTAGATTTGTACCTTTCTTGATCTGTACCCAGTTAAGAGTGTAAACAACTGTACTTATAACTTCTTTCTAGTATTTTTGTGCCACATTCTTTTCAATCAATAATGTCCTTGCATAGTCCAGAATAGATCTGTTTCTTCTTTCTGCTATACCATTATGTGGAGGTGTTCTAGGTGCAGACATCTGTCTTTTGATTCCTCTATCATTACAAAATAGATTAAATTCATTTGATGTAAATTCTCCACCATGGTCAGATCTAAGACATTTCAGGTTCCTACCTGTCTCCTTCTCAACCTTAGCCAAATAACACTTGAAAAATTGAAAAGCATCAGATTTTTCCTTTAGAAACATTACATGCATCATCCTGGTATGATCATCAACAAACAAGCTAAAATATCTAGCACCACAGTAACTTTGTATACCCATAGATCCACAAAGGTCAGTATGAACCAAATCTAAAATGTGTCCAGAAGTAAAAGATTTGCTCTTGAAACTTGGCTTAGTCATTTTTCCTAACTGACATTCTTTGCACATCACATTCTCAGGTTTCTTCAATCTAGGTAGGCCTCTTACTTTCTTCTTCTTACTTATCTCTACCAGATTGTCAAAGTTAACATGACATAACCTCTTATGCCATAACCAAATGTCATCAAGTTGTGAAAACATACATATTTCTTCAGATAGGTCAAGATAGAACAAATTAACTCTAGTCTGCTCACCACTTCCAATCAATTCACTAGTAGCATCAAATATCTTAGCTTTCTTGTGATGAAATTCCACTCGATAACCAGTTTTGTTGAGCTGAGCAACACTTAACAAATTATAATTCAATCCTTCAACCCAATAAGCATTTTCACAAGAGATCTTATTAGTCAGTTTAATCAATCCTTTTCCTCTAATAGGACATGGTGCATCATTACCAAATGTTACACTTTTACCTTTATAATGATGTAGGGTCTCAAACTTAATTTTGTCACCAATCATGTGATGTGAACAACCACTGTCAATAATCCATTTATCATTCTTGTTCACATAGGAAATCAATGCAGTTTTCTCATCCTCATCAGATTCATCTTTCATTGCAACATAGACTACCTCAATTTCAAAATCATCACTATCAGTGTCAGTCTCTTCTTCAACAATGTAACAGGATTTCTTACCTTTTTCATTGTAGTCTTTGTACCTTCGATAGCCTTTTTCATCTCTTCTATCTTTGTGTCTACTATTTCTTTCTTCATCTTTATCCTTCCTGTCAGGACATCTAGCAGCTATATGACCGGCCTTGTTACATGCAAAACATATAATAGGGAGTTTACCTTTATATTTTCCTTTTCCTCTTCTCAGTCTTCTAGCCATAAGAGCTTCTAGATCTTCAAGATCTTCATCAGAAGTGTCACTATCATCTTCACTTTCACTTTCACTTTCACTGATGCATCTTTATTTTTCTTTCTTCAGCTTATTCAGAACTAACTGTGACTTAAAAGAAAATTCAATATTTCCAATACTACCAACAGTGAAATTATCATAGTTAGACAACTCAAAAGTAGTCAACTTGCCAATCAAACCTTCCAAAGTAAGTACATTTGCAGAGTTACATCTAGATTCTTGAATAGCTAAGATCTTAATAGCATATATAGGACGCAGAGTTCTTAACACTTTTCCAATTATGGTCTCATCATCAATAGTTCCATTTGCTCCTCTAATAGCATTCACAACCTCTTTTACTCTACCACAATATTGTGCAATGTTTTCATCTTCATTCATTCTCATTTCATCAAACTTACCTCTGAGACTCTCAGCTTTAGCTTTTAGTACATATAGATCACCACCATAGATCTTTGCAAGAGTGTCCCACATATCTTTAGCAGTTGTGCAGTCCTTAATATCCTCAAATTCTGGATAGCTTAGGGCAGATGCAATTTCTAGCATTGCCTGATTGTGTTCTTGCTTAGCTCTCATTTCCTCGGTAGTCAAAGGTGCAATAGGTGTGACATAGTCATGCTCAATGTAGTACTTTTTAGAATCACCAATACTGGCCAGATGCAGCGTCATCAAGCTTTTCCATGCAAGGAAGTTTTCCTTATTCAGCTTCGGTACCTCCTTCTTATACATCTTGATCATTTGCTTCAAGTCCCTTTAAAATTGCTTTTTATAAACACCAATAAGCAACACAACTCTGATACCAATTGTTAATATGATTTAGAACAATAGAGAGGGGGGGTGAATTAGTTGTTATCAGGTTCTGATGTATAAAATAACTTCAAAAACTTTTCTTTAAATCAGATCAAGCAACCAAAATAAACTCGGTCATCATTGATTCAATAATAGAAACATATAACTCAGCAGTCCACTACCCAGCTGTATCTAACTTGTAAAACACAGAAATGTTCAAACCAAAACATTCACACAAGTATTGACACCAGGATTTATAGTGGAAACCCAATATGGTAAAAACCACTTTGTAACATGCTACTATTATTTTCACTCTTCTAAAGTGAGCTCAGTTAAAATCCAACCCTGTCAAAGGTTACAATACACACTGTCAAGTGTGAACCGGTTAAAGGATTTCAATCACCCTATTAAAAGTGAGCTTGGTCAAAGGACTTACATACACTCCATTAGAATGCAACCTTGTTCAAAGGATTTAACATATGACTGTTAGGTCAACCTCTATTAAAAGGTACAACTCACTTTGCAAATATCAGATCCAATTTCGTACACAAATGTTGGTTTACTGACTTTGAAACTTTTCCATCTCCACTTCTGATCTACTCGAAACTTTCCTTCAAGCAATCACCACACTTTTCCTTCAACCTTTTCGCTTAGTTATCACTTGAAACTGGCAAGTATCCTTTTCTTTAATGCCTCTCATGGTTTTTGATCTCCAAGAGACTTTTACATTAGGAACAACAAGTCCAATGGTATCCTAGGATTTGAAGGGTTAGGATGTCAAATAAAGATGACCTTTGTATAAGCTTCTCTAAATAAATATTTCAATGAAACTATTAAAATATTATAGTTTATTTGAATCAAACTTAACACTATCTTCAATGTGAAAAAACTTATTCAAAGAAAATTTACTAATTCTCTTGTGCAGGCTAACATAAAATTTTGGAAAATGACTTCTTGGTTTCAACAATCTATTATATGGTAGTTATTATTACCCAAAGTAAAGAATTGAGTTGTATATTGGTCTAGGATATCTAAATATCACCCCTAAAATTGTCCACTTCTAGTGGACTTGACCATCCATGATAAAATGCTCACTACATACAATATTGTCAAGAGAAATTTTCAACTTGTAAATAGATGTGTCCTTTGTTTTCAAGAGGATTAGTTAGTAGATCACCTTTCATACATTGTAAATTCACCTAAGATTTTTTTAATGCCATCTTATTGGCTTTGAACATAACTTGGGTCTACCCTAGCTTGATCATGTTATCTAATAGAATCCTAGAGGGATAACTCTCCTTTTAGGATCCAATGCTAAGGAATATTTTGAATAAAATTATCCCTTTCCTATCTAGGCACATCTGGAAGGAAAGAAACAATAGAATTTTTATAGAAGAGACCAAAGATTGAAAACTAATTTCCCAAATCTTTGAGACTACAGTCAAAGGAAATATAAATTCCATGAAGCATGAATGAGAAGCTCGAACTACTATGCTTCTAGAAATATATATTGGGAGGAGGGTGGGAATTACAAGAAGCATGGACAAAATATAAATTAACAATAGATTTTGAATGAATCATGTGTGGTAGAGAAAAATAGGGAAGAATTCAATTAAACTAAATTTAGATGGATGTATTAAAAGAAACTCATGCATTGTTGAGGGAGCTAGAATTATATGTGACTCCAAGGGTAAGTTTATAGAGACATATGCTAAATGTATTGGAATGAAAACTAATAATTAAGAAAAAAATTTCCTTTGGTTGGACCTTAAAATAATTATATGGATTATAGATTTTATAAGCTCTTAATTGAAGGTGATTCAAAATTTATTATGAATATTATTAAATTGAGGGATGTCCCCTCATGGAAAATTTAAAATTACATGAAAGATACCAATCATATAATCAAATTGTTACATAAATGGGAGGAAATACACACCTTTTTTCATGGAAATAAGTCCACTAACATATTTTTTAATGAAGGATTAAAATTGAAAGAGTGAAATTATTGGAACAAGGAGGAAACAGTTCCTTGTCGCATCAAGAATATTTTAGGGAATTATTGATATGATAGGATAGTTAATAATGCTAAACAAGAAAGGATGATGATGGAAAATTCAATCATAAAATATCTCATTAAGAGACCTTTAAAGAGGATATCTATATTTGCATAGGAGAAAACTATGTGGATACTAGGAGAAAAGATTTAGTAATAAATACTACATATGGATGAATAAGGATCCTATATATCAAAAATGAAGAATTAATAATATGCTAACTCACTCACATGGAATAAGTAAAAAGGATTTTTTTGTGGTCCTTAGCCTAGACTTTTTAATTATTTTCTAGAAAGGTACAGAAAAATTTTGTTTTTCTCTATTCTAGGTCTTGGTTACATTTATGCTTTTTAGTGTGGAATAATTACAGTCATGGGGAGTAGATACCAAGGGTAGATCCTCCTTCACTTGTCTTTCTCAAGAAGAATAAATAATTATAGGATATCTTTGATGAAGGTGGTATTATCCACTTATTCAAAATCATGAAAGGAGGTTTCAAGAACATGTCATCACAATTTATGAATAGCTGGAAAAATGGAAGAGTTGTTGTAGGGGGATTAAAATGGAGCTGTAGGAGGAAATTATTGCTCAATTCACTAGGTTGAAATTTAAAGGTGAGAAGGTCCCTCAAATCAATCAAAAATAGACTTTTCCAACTCTCTTTTCCCATAAAATGGTCAAAAACTTAAAAGATATTAGAATGAGTTTAGCAAAGAGGATCTTCCTCCATCTTAGGGAGCTATTAGCTATTATTTATCAATTATTTCACATTGGAAGGAATATTTTATACAATTTATGGATACAAATTTCTTGTCCAAGACTTAATTTATGAAATTTATAATTTTTATCTAGAATACATGCATGTGGTTAACCCTAGTCTTCCTTACAATTCTCCAAATAGTCATGGTCAAAATCCTACTCATATTTTTATATCTCAAAGAAATATTATGTTTAATGATGATGACCTATCATCTCCCTAGGCTATTTCATTATGAAAATCTCTCCTTTGTACTCCCTAGAATAAAAATATTGGCACTAACTATACCCTCTGATTATTGACATTGTTCCTAAAGCTACCTCATACAAAGGCAAAAAAATATATAACTAGCCCTGGTAATTCTTGGCCTAAGACTTTTAGTAATACAGGTAAAGTTGTTAGTAGGTCCCTAAAGAAAATCGCTAAATTTTGCCCCCTCCATACTATCAACATCTCTAATAGTGAGCTAACTAAGGATCCTACAACTACCAATGTTGTGGAATTTAGGTCAATGAGGCTTTTTAAATTGACTATTGTTTCTAAGATTGTAAATTCAATTGAGGATTACCCTCATGAGGATACACCTAAGGAGTAGTTAGAAGACCTTAACTTTAATTAAAGTAACCCTAAAATTAGCAAAGAAAATCAAGATAAACCCATCAATTTAATTCTTAAAGACTATCTACTACTCCTCCAAGACCAAGTTCAATGAAGCACTATAAGGGTTAAATTATCTAAAATATTACAAGGAATATGGTGAACTAGGTAATGGTTGAGGCATGAGAAAACCCCATGATTTACATATAATAGAAGCATAAATTAAGGACCTAATATTAGGGTTGAAAGTTTGGAAATACAAGAAACTTATCTAGACTATGAAATAAACATGGAATGGATCTAATGGCTTGAGGGTGGTATTGATAAGTTAATCAAAATCAATAGGTCCATAATGTAAAAATGCATTATAAAAGTGGTGACTATGCAAAAGAATGTTGAGAACAAGATAAACAAAGGCATTGTTATAGAAAAGAATGAAAGGACTATGGGAAAGACTACTAGTAACATTATCCATTGGGAAGAGGACATGAAGGACATGGTTTTTATGTTGGATGCAATTGTTTGAAGGAGATTTTTGGATTAATTATTTGTTGTCTTTGATGTCACACAAATGTCATATCACTTATCATGCTCAGTCGGTTAGCAAAGTAGTTCCCAGTGTCTACCGAGCTCAGTCGGTTAGCAAAGTGATTCCCAGTGTCTACCAAGCTCAGTCAGTCAGCAAAGTGATTCCCAGTGTCTACCAAGCTCAATCGGTCAGCAAGGTGGTTTTCTTTGTTTACCAAGAGATACTTGAAAGGAACTAAAGATTATGGCTTGTGGTATAAATTTGGAAGGCATGAAGATTGAGATCAAAGAACCAATTGTTATATTTTGTGATAATACAAGTGCAATAAATATTTCAAAGAATCCAGTAATGCATTCCAAAACCAAGCACATTGCTATAAAATATCACTTTGTCAAAGAATTGGTGTAGGACAAGGAAATCAGATTGGAATATATTCATACAAAAGAACAGATTGCAGATATATTCACCAAGCCACTACCTAAGGATGCATTCTTGTATCTAAGAGGTAAGTTAGGGATCATTCCCCTATCTGAGGCTCACTAAATAAAGTTTTAGTGATGCATCAACCAGAGCATATTGAAGATCAGTCAGTTGATGCAGCTTAGTCAAGGAATCATTGCTATTCACCTAGTATGTGTTTTCTTTGGCATGTGTTGTCAAAAGAGGGAGAGTTTGCTGTCATATTTCAAGAAATTTCTTAAGATTTCTAAGAGGGAGAGTTTTCTCAGAGAGTTTGAGAAGTTAAGAAGGAAATTTTTTTAGTCAGAAAGAGGAGTTTGCTGACAGAGGGAGTTCTCATAGATGAGAATCAGAATGAAGCTAAGGATATGTTCCTTACTCTATGTTTTCTATGAAATTTCATTGTGCTATGATATGTTGTGTTGCCATCAATGCCAAAGAGGGAGATTATTGGATACAATTGTCTAAAGGAGATTGTTGGATTAATTGTGTGTTGTCTTTGATGTCACACAAATGTCATATCACTTATCATGCTTAGTCAGTCAGCAAAGCAATTTCCAGTGTCTACCGAGCTCATTTGGTCAGCAAAGCAATTCCCAGTGTCTACCGAGCTCAGTCGGTCAGCAAAGCAATTCCCAGTGTCTACCGAGCTCAGCCGGTTAGCAAGGCAATTTTTTGTGTTTACCGAGATCTCTCGATCTTCAAAGGATGTTGCAAAATTTTTAGTGGTAACCGAGTTCACTCGGTCACCAAAGGAATTCTTTTCGGATTAGTGTTTACCGAGCAAGGTCGGCCCAATAAAGAATTTTGTTAATTTGAGGAATAAAGTTTGTTTATTCAAGCTGACTATTGTAGTGAGTGTTAATGTTTGTAATGATTATTAGTGTCGACTTGACAATGTGAATGGACAATCTGAATGGTATATATAGAAGGTCAAGTTGTGAATTAAAAGTGTGTGAAAGTGAAAAAGAGAGTGAAAGTGTGGAAAAGTGTGAAAGAGGAAGAGTGTGTGGATGAGCGAACATGCAAATCATTTTGAAGGAAAGTGTGAGAAAATTTTGAAGGATGGTTAGATATCCTTGAGGAGTAGCAGAGATATATTTGATCAGGAAGGATCTAGTGAAGTAGAACAGAGATTTGTAATCAGCAATTTAGTTGCATCATTATTCAGGTCATTTCATTGTTACTTTCCTACCATTGTAGCAGTGATTTCAAAATCTCTTAACAAAGTTGGTTTAACAGCCATTTTGTAAATCCTCTAACAAGGTGACAATTCTATTGAATTGTTCCAAAGACTTCTTACAAGGCCACTCCTAGCAGGGTGATTAAATCCTCTAACAAGGTCACACCTAATAGCGTGTTTTGTAACCTTTAACCAGGTTGGCTCCTAACAGGGCTCACTTCAGAAGAGTGAAAAATAGTAACTAGTTACATTGGTGGTATTTCCCATATTGGGTTTCCACGTTAAATATGGTGTCTCTTGTGTTCATGTTATTTTCTTTATGCATGCATGTTAATCACTGATGAATACTTAAGAACAGTTATAATTAATACTCACTACAATAATCGAGTTTCAACATTTCTCTGTATGTTTTCTGAGTGATAGCAGTAAATGAAATAATAAGACATCTAAGGGATCTGTGGTAATATTTTTGTGGTTAACTGATTCACCCCCCCTCCCTCTCAGTTACTCCATCTATATTTCCAACATGTTACCCTTAGTTGTTCCTACTCATAGCTATATTTTGGTTTATGTAATCTCTATAAAATATTCAATGCTTTTTGGGCTTGACCTCCTAACCGATATTTTATTTTTGATGAATGGTTTTTTATTTGCATGTGTGATGGGTTAGGGCCCTTCTGTACTAAAATTAATAAAATATATATTCATGCATTATGCCTAGCTAAAGTAACACATCCACGAATAATTTGATTTATTCACTTCTTCTAAATCTATGATGAAGAAAATAATGCACAAGAAAATTCTAAATATACCTAGAAATATCATGAATATCCTTATGAGTATTTTAAGAGGAAATTTTCCTATCCATGAGACAACCATGATATATTAAACATCATAGAAAATAGAAATGCTAATAACTTTTAGTAAATGCACCTTCAAATGCTATTATGTTGGTGACTGGAATAAAAGCCTAACATCAATAGGTATATGGTTTGGTTTAAAAATATTGGGATTATGATTCACCTCTCTTAGAAAGAGATTAATATCCCCAAGGTTGAGGATTATCAACTATAGGTAAACCAAGATACGTTTCCAAGGTTAGTCAATGGTTCAATACAGTGGGCCTATGGGGATGATAGATTTGGCTATATGTGTAAACAAAGCTCATATTTGATATTAATTATAGATCACTCATAATTCCAATCAAAAAATATTGAAGTTGAAAAAAAAATTGCAATTGAGATAGTATTTAAAGGTGAGAAAATAGACACAATACACTTCAACATTTGTAAATTACTCTCAGTACTCTCATCAAATCAATGTGACACCATTAGTTGAGGCTCATGAGTTAGTGATATAATGGTACAAGACACAAGAGTATAAGGGAAATGTAAAATGTCTAACCTAGACACAACATGTCAAATAAAATTAAATATTAAGGATCAATGAGAAAAGGGACACAAAAAATCTTGTTGATAAATCCTTGGATCTTCCATGTAGCATAATGACATAGCAAGATTGAAAAGAGAAATATGAAACATCCATAAAATCGTATGATTGGTTGCTAATGACTTGACTAGTTGAAATATGGACCTACAATTGAAATAATATGAACAAGATATGAAACTTATTACTAAGAATAAATGACATTCTTTTTCTACATCTTCAAGTGTCAATTTTCTTCTTAAGAGATGTAGCCTAGAAATTACAATTTTCTTTTACATATTCAAATCTTCAAACATTACAAATGCAATAACTACCATAAATGCAAAAGTAATTTTTTTTCTAAATTTAGTTCTTATATTTTTAATCATGAAATTTCCATCTTACTTTGCAAGAGAAAATCATTTTTAAATAAACTGTAAAATTAGTAATAGTTTAAGTGACTAAAGGCGAAAAAACATTTAACCACTTGAAAAGCGTCCCTTGACTATAATTCAATGACCACAACTACTAATAAATCAGAATTATAATACTAAATCTATCCTTCAAGCCAATCAACTGCCCAATTATTTTGACGCCCATCTTCTTCCTCCTCTCGAGGATTAAAATCATAATTATTTATGCCAAGCAAATCCAGAATGTACTCAGGTAATAAATCTTTGATCGTGTCAGCCACAGTTCGAATAATAAAATTTGTGGGCTTGACCTCCTAACCGATATTTTATTTTTGATGAATGGTTTTTTATTTGCATGTATGATGGGGTAGGGCCCTTCCATACTAAAATTAATAAAATATATATTAATGCATAATGCCTCTATTAAAGTAAAATATCTACAAATAATTTGATTTATTCACTTCTTCTAAATCTATCATGAAGAAAGTAATGTGCAAGAAAATTCTAAATATACATAGTACTATCATGAATATTCTTATGATTATTTTAAGAGGAAAAATTTCTATCTATGAGACAACCATGATATATTAAACATAATAAAAAATAGAAATGCTAAGAAATTTTAGTAAATGCACCTTCAAATGCTATTATGTTGGTGACTGAAATAAAATCTTAAGATCAAAAGGTATATGATTTGGTTTGAATATATTGAGATTACAATTCGGCAGCGGCTATGCAGACATATAAATAGATAACTTACCAAGGGGATACTTTTTCAGGAAAAAACTAAGTATACTTTTTCCCCCTTGGTAAGTTGTCTATTTATATGCCTGCATAGTCGTAGCCTTACAATTCACCTCTCTTAGAAAGAGAATAACATTCCCAAGATTAAAGATTATCAACTATAGGTAAACAAAGATACCTTTCCAAGGTTAGTCAGTGGCTCAATATAGTGGGCTTATGGGGATGTTAGATTTTGCTAGATCTGTAAACAAATATAATATTTGACATTAATTATAGATCACTTATAATTCCAATCAAAAAATGATTAAAGTTAAAAAAAAAAGTGAAACTTCAAAATTTGTAAATTACTCTCATCAAATCAATGTTACACCATTAGTTACTCATGAATTAGTGATATAATGGTACTTGATACAAGAGTATAAGGGCAACGTAGAATGTCTAGCCTAGACACATGCCATCATTACACAACATATCAAATAAAATAGGATCAATGAGAAAAGGTGTTGATAAATCCTTAGATCTTTCATGCAGCATGATGACATCCCAAGATTAAAAAGAGAAATATGAAACATTCGTAAAATTATATGACTGGTTGTTAATGACTTGACTAGTTGAAATATGGACCTACAATTGAAATAATATGAACAAAACATGAAGCTTATTATTAAAGATAAATGTCATTCTTATTCTACATTGTCAAGTATCAATTTCTTCATTAGAGATGTAGCATAGAAATTACAATTTTTTTACATATTCAAATCTTCAAACATTACAAATGCAATAACTACCATAAATGCACAAGCAATTTTTTTTCTAGATTTAGTTAGATTATATTTTTTATGATGAAATTTGCATCTTACTTTGCAAGAGAAAATAACTTTTAAATAAACTGTAACAGCAGTATAATAGTTTAAGTGACTAAAAGCGAAAAAATATTTAATCACTTGAAAAGCTTCCCTTGACTATAATTCAATGACCACATCTACTAATAAATCAAAATTATAATACTAAATCTATCCTTAAAGCCAATCAAATGCCCATCCATTTTGACGCCCAACTTCTTCCTCCTCTTATAATACTAAATCTATCCTTAAGGCCAATCAAATGAATAATTAAAATCATAATTATTTATGCCAAGCAAATCCAGAATATACTCAGGTAATAAATCTTTGATCGTTTCAGCCACAGTTCGACCTAAGAATTCGAAAAGATCGATCACGCCCAAGTAATCAGAATCCTGCAAATCACACAAAAACAAATAAACAAACAAACTACAGGGCTAGTTCTAAAATATAAAATAACGTACACCTGAAAAATTCAAAGAGAAATTACAAATTGCATATAAAATATCAAAACATACAATAATAAGAGCACATTGTGTCTCTTGATCAACATCCACAAACTGCATATCCCAATTCTTCACTTCTTCCTCAGACTTGCCAGTTTCTTTGGCCTCCAAATGATATTTGATGTATTGAATAACCTTCGATAACATTGCGCTTGTAACATTCTGCAGGGCAACAGGCTTATTAATGTTGTGCCTGCCTGCGAGTTGTATAGAAATATGAACGCCCTCCATCTTTAAAGCCACGTCATGCTCCACCTCAAACTCCACCTTGTCTGACGTCAGCAATTTCACCTTCCGTTTCTCTGCCATGAATATATCCAGAGTCATAATAAACAGCAGAACACTCTACAAGCACAGAACAAAACTTAGGTTTGTAAGAAAACTCTATATAAAGTCCGCAGTCCACACGGGATAGTTTAATGAAAGACAGAGACGTAAGGAGATAAATAGCAATTTAGGGTATTTATAGAACACAATATTGGACATGAAGCGGCGTGTCCCTTTGTGTTTCTAATGTCGTCTCTTAGTTCTTTATACTCTTATTTAGTTTAGGCTCCTATGACACTCTTAACAGTGTTTCTGCACGTTATGTAGAAAACCCTATAATCAAAGGGGCAATTTATGGCCACTAGAAATCAAGGTTTGTTATTAAAGTAAAAAAAAAATTGTTTGACACATTATCTCAATTTATAAAGATCAAAGTCTTAAAACAAAGAACAATTCTTAGTTATGTCATAGACATAATTACAATGAAATTTAAACTAGCATTATCGTAAATCTCAATTGTTCTTAAACAAATTAAGATTAAGATGAAAGAACTTGAGCAAAGAATAGATGGAGAGGGAATCAATTGTTAATAGAATCATAACTTTAAATCAAGGAGTGAAAAAAAGAGAATCATTCATCAAGATAAAATTATTTTAAACAAGCAATAATATTCAATAGGAGAGTTGCAATGGAACTTAGACTAATAAAGATTAGTTGTAATGGGATCTTCTAGTCATAAATGAATCTTATCTTCACAAGTTTATCTCATATTTTCTTTTTACTACATAGGAAAGTATGAAAGAGTAGAGAATAATGTTTAAGTTCAACCATTTTACCATCACCTTTGATTTTTGTTAGCTCACTATGGATGCCATCTCAAATGAATGTAGCATAATTAAATTTTATGTTTAGAATTACATGTTTTGTATCGACACTTATTGTCATAAAATGAACAAGACTTTTTGTCTTTATATCAACTGTTGAAACCTAAAATGGTGTATGGTAAGTTTTGTTAAGAAAATTGTATCTCAACATTGCAATTATAAAAGGTTATTGTTGCTAGTTGAGTCTAAAAGGTTGCAAAGGGCACCTACTTTCCATGATACCAAGAAGATGGCCCTTTTGGAGAGGGGGTTAGGAGTAGTACCTTAAAAGACACATTTTATGTATTTTTTATTATTGTAAATCTACAGTTCATTATTAGAGATTTTCTTTTCTTTTCTTTTGCTAAGATGTAAATGCTCTTTTACGATGGTATTGCAATAGCTAGGTAATGTGACATATTTTGAGAGTCTAATAATTATTGAGTTTCCTTCAAAAATCTAATTAGTGATGATCCTTTGAGAAGTGTGCCTTGTACTTTTTTATTGCAATCTTTGTCATTTATGTTTAATATATGGGAAAATTTTTGGAGTATGGAGTTTTTCTCTCAAAAAGGTTTCCTTATATAAATTACTATTTGGTGGTATACATGATATTTGCATATTTTTCTTATTTTGATTTTAATAAATATTTTAAAGATCTAAAAAAAATTACCAAGCCCTCCTCTCAAGACTAGTGTAAGAAGTTATTCTAGTATCAGTATCATCCTTACAAGTGATATTAGAGGTTGATCACCATTAGTTTTAGTTATGGGTTGATTCATTTTTTGATCTAATCCTATTTGAATGAGAACTATAAGCCGAAACCGGTTCGGCTGAACCCATGTGGAATCCTATGTGGCAGCCAAATAAGCAAAAAAAGGTGACTCTCAGAAGTTTTCACTTCAGGATCTGAATTCTCTATCAAAATTTACCTTTCTGTAAAATCTAAAAATATCATTTTGTAGAGCTCGGAGTCAAGATTATGGTCATGTAATTTTTATTATGTTTTGATTTCATATAATATATTATAAGTTAAAAATACTTCAAGTGGGTATTCTAACATTAAAGAACACGCTCGTTTGAAAAAAATTAAAAATAACAAATCATGTCAGAAAAATTAAACTTTATATTTAACACTAGAGGAGAGAGTCCTCTTCAAGAATATATAATTTTTTTTTTGAATGGTGTAGATTTGATAGGGAAAATTTGGTGGGAACAAAAAACTATTAATTTCGGATAACACCGACTTTAGATAGTTAAACAGATAAAATATATACCGAAATCTAATTTTTCTTTTTTTATGCACTAGTTATACATGTCATCTAAAACATACTCTAAAATCAGAGGAAAAAAAGATTATTTGCATATAATTTTTTGGTGGGAACTAGACCCTAGATTTTTAGCATAATTCAGCAATTAAAAAATAGACTTCAAAAATTTAAAAACTATGTCAATTTTTGTTTAAATTTAAAAACAAAATTATAAGCATAAACTTTATCAAATTTTACACATTTCATTAGTTTACATCATCTTCAAATTCTAAACACAAATACCACTTTTATGTCATTAAAGTTGAAAAATTTGCATGTTGTCATGATTTTCCCTTATAAAAGTGTGACACAAGTTTGTACTTTTACCCATATATATATATATATATATATATATATATATATATATATATATATATATATATATATATATTGTTGATCCATAATTTTTGGTGTCTATTAGTGTCTTACACTTAGTCATTTTCTAGGCAATGTTCATCCGTCATCACTGCGAACAAGCCATCATGTAAAGGCTGAGTTATGTCTAGACTTGTATCTTGTACAATTACCAAGCAGTAGTTACTGTCGAGCAAGTTAGAGGTCACCGAGTACCTCAATAATAGTCAAACAGTTTATTTCAAGTTGTATAGAAGTGTTAGTGTTGAGCACCAGTATATGAAGAGCAGTTAATGCTGAGTGTTAGAGACTTCATATGCCTAGCAAGCCAGTTTTGACATATGTGTTTGTAATGACACAAACACTTAGGTAAACCATTTTGGCTAACATCTATACAATATTTAATGTTTATTGAGGGAATCAAGGAGGTGATTATGCTTTATATTTCTAATCAGTAATCCCTATCTAAGCAATGTATCCTATCAGATTAAGGGAATGCTTAAGCAGCATAATTAGAAAATCTAGATCATTGATCTTGATCTAGGGAGTTGATTTTTTATTTATATATGATGAGATCTTAACCCTAAAACAATGTAAGAGAGATTATGAGAATAGTATGAGTACGAAGGGATCTCATATACAGAAAAGTGAAGCATTTTGATATAGGCAAAGATCAATCAGAGTGACCGAGATAAGAAGTGAAGAGGAGAACGGAGATATATTTGATTGAGGAGATCAAATAAGTATTGGAAGGATAATATGTTTAGTTTAATATAATATAATATTTATTATATTATATTTAAAGTCAACATTTTTCAAATGCAGAGCAGAGCTACGACTTCATAGCTAGGGCACAGATCTGAAATCATCAAGGGGCTGCGACATTTGTTTCATAAGCCAGCGACTGTCATAGCAGAGATCTGACATAAGAGAGCTACGATATTAGTTGAAGGGGCCTATGAAATAACTTGAAGAGGAGCCAAGTAAACATAGGGCCAGCGATTTTTTCATTAATGGCCAGGTCTGATCCAGGCAACAATCAAATAAGGTTTTGAGAGTAGAAATTCAGACATTAAGATCATTGGTCTTAGTGAAAACAAGCGATCTATACATCTAACTTAGAGCAGATTACATATGAAAGTGCAGATCGGTAGCAATCTTGGATAAACATAAAGAAGCCCTAGGTGGGCAAATTTTGATTAAATACTGAGCACATATATCAAAAAATTTGAGGGCACAGATTTGAAGACAATTAAGAGATCACAAAATTTAGATTTGAAGGCATACAATCAGAACCCCAAATCTGGAAATTGGCAAAGCAATAGCAACGATTTTCTTTGAATTCAGAATTGTCATAGCAGCAGCAGTTATTCTGTCAAACAGCCATATTGATGGTTCATGTTATAATATATATAGCCGCCTTGCTCTGCTATGATTCAAACCACCACCGCAGGGTTTCCATTTCATGCGAGTCTCTATTCCAGAGGGAAGGAGATGAAAAATAAACCCTAGCTGAGATAAACACTGACAGTGACAGAAATATTGGACCTTTTCTTCATGGTTTGCTGGCAAATGCTGTTAGGTATTCATCAATAGAACTACTTTCTATTTTCTCATCAGAAATGTTAAATATCCATCTCAGCAAAAATGTGTAATACTCATATTTGAAGGAAGAAGGCCTTCCAACAGCGGCAGATAAACCTAGGGTTGATACATTTCAATCTAGATTCAGCTTGTATTGCTGTAAAAAAGCATGGCAATTCCACTTCTAAGGGAGATGCTCAAAATCTGGCCGCTTCGAATGAGAAATTTTTTGGTTATTGTTTCAAATGTTGGCTTTACGGTCATAAGCAGGAAGATTGCAAGGCAAAAAATGTACAACGCCATCCAGATTATGATCATCTTAAGGGGTTCATTGCTAAACAAAAGGAAAGAAGTATGAAGGAATCAAAGCCAACAAAACTCCCAGCAACTGTGGAATTAGGAGATATTGCAAAGCCCTTGGCTGAGAACAGAAGATATACTTCGGCCACCAAGGGTCTTGCAAAAACACATGAGCATCCATCCTTGAAAGTCTTTTCAGTAGATGCCCTAGATCGGCAGATACAAATCTTCTCAAAGACTAAATATGCATTACGAAAAAATGCAGTAACCGAGACCGTCAGGGCCCCGAGATCTAGGAGGAATCTGGTAGCATACTCCAATGACCCTCTGTCTACAAAGGGGGGAGGAAGGTCGACGGTGGCTCAGATGCCTCTCGGTGTCAGAATTACCAAAAAGGAGACATGGCAAACAGTTACGATAAGGAAAGCGGTAAGATCATCTATAGACAAAAATAGTCCCGATAAAATTGATTTGAAAAATTCTTTTGGCATTCTAGAAAAATTGAAAACACCAAAGAAAAGGAAAAATCAGAATAAGGGGGTTTTGAAAGGAGAAGGAACACAGTGGGAGAAACCAAATCCGATTTGCAAGCAATTGCATACGGATTTGGGCTTGTTTCCCCCTCTCCTTAACAAAACCCTAGGATCTAAAACTGGAAGGAAAATTATGGTGAATAAAAATGTAATAGATAGCTCTGCATTGCATTCTGGTTATGATTCTATTCATAAGGCCCATCAGGGTTATTCTCCTCCACACAAGAGGACAAACAAGGAATTCCTGAAGGGTCATAACCCTATCTCGGGTAAACCCAACAGGAACTCTAAGGTACCAATGCCTAAGACCACTAAAGATATATATTCTCTGCCACATAGGCATGGCAACAACATAGTTTCAAACACTATCTGTGGATTTCCTAGGAAAAATTATCATAAGATTAATTTGGACAATAAATGCATATTGCAAAAATAGAATGTTTGTGCAGAAACAGGTGTAATATGTAAGTGGCTGGGAACAGGGGCATCTATAACAGATATAGCTGATGGACTAATATCCCAACTCCTGGCTAAGGTAAGTATTACTATTCTGCCAGAAAACTTTATTTTCTTGAATTGTAATTGTAGTAGTCTTAAAAAGAAAATTATGGAGAAAGGTTTTTTAAAGTATAGAAAGATCTCTTTCTTTGTTTTTAATTGGTTCTCTTTATTCAACCCTATTAAGGTAGCGGATTTCTTGATTGAAAAAGCAATAGTTCTAAGAAACCTACCACTGGAATTTAACCAACCTGAGATTCTTAAAAACATTGGAAATAGGATTGGAGAATACAAAAGAACAATTAAAACTAAGCATGATCATGCTGAGTCAACCATTGTAGTCAAAATGAATTTTCATAAGAAATTCATTTCTCCTTTTCAGTTATGCTACAATTCAAACCATATCATTATTAACCCATTAATTATGGATGATTTTATTGAAACTCGGGAGGCAGAGCAATTACTAAATTTTGACCTTCAGTAGAATCTCTTAGATTCCCCCTCATGCACTAATAGAAATGTCAAGTCAATCCTTAATAAGGACAAAGGAGGCTTCTTTTTCCAAGACACAGAAAAAGAAAAATCAGTAGCTATCCCTCCCTCTCTTGATAATAGTTGTACCCCGGTAATTATCTATGACAATCCCTTATTCTCGGATTCCCCTCCTCTTAGAGAAGATCTTGAAACTCTTAGTATTAGAACTTCTAAGGTTTTAGCCCAGGAAATCAATATTACAAGTGATAATGAAGTCATCACCACATCAGAATAAAGATAACATAGATAAAGGGACAAATCTTATAACAAGAGATAAAATATCTGATTTCTGTCAACAACAAATAGATAAGCCTAATCTGGACATAAGTAAGACTGACATAAGACAGGATCAGGTTGTTAAAACTGACTGTCTAAGTGCAACAATTATAGAAGAACCTGATGATAAATGCAAAGAAGAAGTCAATACTATTATTAATTACCCTGGAGAGTCTTTAACAGATGAGCTCATGGACACATTCCTTGATGAAATCTGTGATCTAGATGAACTAAAATACCAAAAGGAAAATTTGATCAGAATGATTCAAAAATGTATTCTAGAGGATCTAGAGGAAGAAAATGGTAGGTTACCTTCACCTACTCATTCAGCCCCCTTGGAAATGGGAGTCTTGGATAAAGTCCTCTCGAATAAATACACAGAACCCTCTAATCTTAACAATAAAGATACAGATAAAGACAACTTTAATCCTATTCTGAGTAATGAGGACTTAACTCAAATAGAAAATACAAATAAAGAAAATTTCAATAAAAATGCCCTTGATCAGGAGACAGCCAATAACACAAATCAAATGGGGGAGGAACCAGCCACCTCAATCCCTATAGAGATGGATACTCTAGATCTGGATCTATCAGGTAGTATAGAAGATTTAATTGAGACATATGGCAAGGAAATTATTGAAAAGGAGGACTTGCATCTACATGCAGACTTTGATCATCTCTCCTCTTAACAGAAAAACAAGATCAACATTAAAAATAATGTAAATATATTATCTGTAAAGGACTCTATTGATGGCCTCTTCGTGATTACAAATGAGGATAGACAGCTGGGTATAGCAATGAACAAAGGAAGTCTGAGCACCCCAAATATTAATAAAATGAAAAAGAAAAGAGGAAGGAAATCAGCTGTAGAACTTAGAAATATAGCAGGTAACACAGGCAACCAAAAGAAAATTGCTGACATTTTGTACACAGGGAAGGGGAAGAGCCTTCCCCAGGAGCAATGAAAGTCACTACTTGGAACGTTAGGGGATTAAATGCCGCTAACAAACAGAGATTGATGAAAAGATATCTAAATAACTTCAAGTCAAAAATAATTCTACTACAAGAGACTAAACTTAGCAAAGAAGAAAGTACTAAGTTCAGCAATAAATTAGGAATATGGAAATCAGAAATAGCCTCTGCTATAGGATCCTCCAGAGGGATAGTAGTCTTATGGGACCCTAGGAAAATTTCAGCACAACTTGCATCTAAAAATGAAAACTAGATGAGCTTAGAAATTAAAAGTCTTAAATCCAATCTAAAATTTAATTTAATTAATGTCTATGGGCCCATTCCTAATGAAGATAAGAGAAGAGTCTGGCAAGAGATTCATCACTTCTTGATAAATAGCTTAGAATTTTTTCACATTATTGGAGGAGACTTTAATGCAATCCTAGATCCTGAAGAAAAATTTGGGGGATCAAAATATATTTCACAGGCTCAAAAAGATTTTAGCAAATGGGTTTCCGATAACCATTTGATCAACATCAATACAACCAATGGTATATATACTTGGAACAATAGAAGAATAGGTTTTGGTCATATTGTAGAAAAATTGGATAGGTTTTTTATAAAGACAAGCTCTGAAAGTGCCAATCATTTAATAAATTCAGAAATCCTCCTTGAGGCAGGGTCTGACCACTTCCCAGTCAAACTATCGATTACTGAGGATGCTAAACCAATTAGAAATCCTTTTAAATTTGAGTTTATGTGGTTCCAAAACTCAAAATTTACTAACCTTCTGGAAGAATGGTGGAACCAAATCTCAATAAAAGGCTCTAGAATGTTTTGCTTAACATCAAAGTTAAAAATTATTAAAAATAAAGCTTTAGAATGGAATAAGAGAAATTTCAACAATATATTTGAAGAAAAACATCAGATAGAACAAGATATCGTAGACCTTAATAATATAGTAATAGAAAATGGTATGAACGAACAAAGCTACCACAAAGAAAAAGAGTTCATGGCTAAATACAACGCTATCCTCCTTAAGGAAGAGATCTTCTGGAAACAGAAGTCGAGGGAGTCCTGGCTTAAGGAAGGAGACAACAACACAAAAAAATTTCACAATACCACTAATTTCAAAAGAAACATCAATAGAATATCCAAAATTAAAAATAACGAGGGTCATACTACTAAGGACCCGCTCCAGATATCAACCGTACTAACACAATTTTATCAATCTCTTCTGAATAACACTGAAGCAACTGACCTCAAAGCACAAAATGAAATGTTGAAGTCTATCCCAAAGATGATAATGGAAGTAGACAGCAAGATGATTAATAGTAAACTATCCTTAGATGAGGTTAAATCGGTGGTTTTCCAACTCCATCCGGATAAAGCCCCAGGCCCAGATGGCTTTCAAGCGGGTTTTTTTTAAAAATGTTGGCATTTTGTTGGGGAGGAGGTGTGGCAAGCGGTAGAAGCTACTAGAAACTCGGGCTCATTGTTAAATGAAATTAACAACACTTTTTTTTCTCTAATTCCAAAGAAAAACAATTGCTCGGACCTAGGAGATTTCAAACCAATATCTCTATGCAATACTATCTATAAAATTCTATCAAAATGCCTAGCAAACAGACTTAAAACTCTTCTCCTGAATATAATTTCAGAAGAACAAATGGGTTTTGTAGCAAATAGATCAATCCTTGATGGGATAATCATTGCCCAAGAAATAATTCACACTGCTCAATTAACTAAGGATCCTAGTATGCTTATTAAGGTAGACATCCAGAAAGCATACAACAAAGTAGATTGGAGATTTCTTTGTAAATTTCTAGAAGCCTTTGGATTCTCCAAATAATGGATTAACCTTATTTTCAGCTGCATTTCTACCCCTAAAATCTCAATACTTGTAAATGGTACCCCGGAAGGTTTCTTTAATATCTCAAGAGGAATTAGGCAAGGGGACCCTCTATCCCCTTTCCTCTACATCATTATGGCAGAAGCGCTAGGGAGATCAATAACAAAGAGACAATTGGAAGGAAAAATCACAGAGTTAAAGGCATCAGAGAACGTACCAAATATAACTCACCAACAGTTTGCGGATGACATGATTTTACCAGGCATAGCCAACTGTCAAGAAGCTAAAGCTTTTAAAGTCATCCTTAATATGTATGTGAAAGCCTCTGGTCAATGGGTGAATCCCTCAAAGTCAAAAATTTTCTTTATCAATACACCTATGAAAATAGAAATGGAAATTTGTAAAGTAATGGGGTATAAAGTCGATAAATTCCCCTGCAAATACCTGGGTATAGACCTAGATAAAGGTCTTTTATCCTCCAAACTTTGGCAACAGGTTCTCACCAAAATACAAGACAAGAAAAGCTCATGGAAAGGAAGATGGCTTACAAAAGCTGGTAGGACTACCATGATTAAGTCAGTCCTATCAGCTATACCCATGTATCATATGTCAATTCTTCCCCTTCCAATTAATGTTAAAAAAATTTAGATAAAATGCTTAGAGATTTCTACTGGCAAGGCCCTTCTAAAGACAAAAAAGTAGCCCTTATCAAATGGGATACTTTATGAAAACCAATTAACAAGGGGGGACTGGGCATCAAAAACTTATTATGGCAAAACCAAGCTCTTGGAGCTAAACTTATCTGGAGACTCTATCAGGAATCTAGTAGTAAATGGGCTTCGATTTTACTACACAAATACGTTCCTGACGCGGACCCTATCAACATATTCAGGACACACACACATGTAAAAGGATCATGGATCTAGAACTTCATAAAGGATTGTCGTGGGATCATCAATAAATATTTGTCATGGGATGTAGGCTCCGGGGACCAAGCCCTATTTTGGGATGACTCTTGGGCAGGCCTCACCCCCTTAAACAAATTAGGTTTTTCTCAAGAGTTCATGGAAGTTTTTAAAAATTCTATAGGTGTTTACATCAAGGATTATCTCTATAAGGAAGAAGATTCTAAATGGATAGATTTAGAAGGTTTAGACCTGGATAGCTAGGAGAAACAAAAGCTCAAAACGGTGTTGAAAGACAGAGAGATAGCTCACAAAATCAGATCGGATAGATTAATCTGGGTTGGAGCAAACAATGGTATTTACTCGGTAAAGGAGGGATACAAGTCTATCATTCAAGATCAAAACATGGATAACATAGATATACCTTTGAACCTTTGTTGGAATAAATCTTGTCTTCCCAAAGCAGGAATGTTTCTATGGGCAGCAATGCAGAATAAGATTCTGACAGCTGACTGATTCAATAAATTGGGCTTTGAGGGGCCTTCTAGATGCCCTTTGTGTGAAAAGAAATCGGAGGATGTTAACCACATCCTTCTAAATTGTACCTTTTCCCAAAACTACTGGAACTAGTTACATCGGTGTCTAGGGTGGAAATCCGCTCTTCAACCAGACCTATTAAGCTCACTCAAAGCTTGGCCATCTCTATACAAAGACAACTTATACAAAGATATTTGGACTATTTCCCCATCAATTTTAGTTTGGGAAATATGGAAGGAACGTAACAGGAGAATCTTCATGGATCAAAAAATAACATGGGAAACAATCACCAATAAAATAGAAACCTCAATTGTGGAGATTATTAACAGTAAACTTAGAGATTGTCTGAGCTATGAGGAGTCATTCAAATCCTGGGACAACAAAATCAGGTCCAAGTGGCCTAAATTAGATATCCCACCTTTATATGGCAAGGGGGGACCAAAAACAAAGGCAGATAGAGCGTTGTGCAAATGGTCTCCTCCTAAGGTAGGTTGGTATAAACTTAACTTCGATGGCACTTCTAGAGGTAATCCTGGGGTAGCAGGTATTGGAGGCTTAATTAGAAATTGGAAGGCTGAGGTCATTGCTAAATTTTCTATGCCTATTAAGCCCACCACAAATAATATGGCGGAATGCAAGGCGGCATTAGAGGGTTTAAGAATATGTAAGAACTTAAACTTACCTAAAGTAATAATAGAAGGAGACTCACAAGTTATTATCAACGTAATTCGATCTAAGAAAACACCTAACTGGGTCCTTAATTTGAAAATAGAGGAAATAAACCAAATTCTGGAAAGTATCCCCAAATTTGAAATCAGACATACATATAGGGAAGGGAATGTAGAGGCAGATATGCTGGCAAACCAAGGTGCAAATGAAATTTATATAATGGACCAGAATATAAAATCAAACCCAAACATTACCAATAATAGTCTACATGAAAATTTGGTAACCAACTAATTAATCTTATTCAACCTATACATGGTATGTAGAATAATAATATAGAGTTAAAATTAAATGGGGATGCATACCAAGTGGTATAATCGAGCCTCTACCTTAACTTTTTATTATGTGTTAGTTCTCTTTAATACCTAGTGATAGTCTTTTATCCTTGGCATTTAGCTTCTTCCTATTTTGATCCCTCCCTTTAACTCACTTTCACCTTTTATTTAGTCTCCCCTCATTTCCTTATGATTACCTTTGACATTCTCGTGATCTTTTCTAGTTGTGTGATGTGTTGTAGATTTTTGTTTGTGTTTATTATGTTCAATCTCCCTAGGCTATAGAAATCTAAAATGTTGGAATAGATCTTTGGCACTACGAAGCATAAATGGGAACGTTAAATTTACTTCTCTATCAGCGAGACAGGTATCTTAATAATACATCTATGAAAGAAGGTAATATTACTATTTTGGAGCTCTTCATTTCTCAATACTACTTATTTTTTAAGCCTTTAACTATAAGATATGGAAGGTTTCTGCTATGGTTTTCAGGAAGATACTATCAAGCAGGCAACTATAGCACCTTGTAAACGAAGATTCTAGAATAGATTCTGACAATAATACCAAATCAATTGTATGTAACACAGAGTTGCATACATAAAAATAGCAATGTAATAGATGTATCATTAAAACCTTGATATTTTTGAGCAGTGGGTATGCCCACTGTAAGTTTGTAATTCTAGATAATTAACGATTGTACTAGAGATGCGGGAAAGCCTGCGAGAATGATGTATATAAACAAATCTTGACAATTGTTGAGTCATGGGTATGCCCATGTAATTTTTGTATAAGTACAGGACCTATGGTCCCAGGCAAGGCTGGAGGTTTTCTCAACTCACTCTTTCCTACCAACGCCTACAGCGAGCGGGGTCACATGTAAAAATTAATTTATATTAATAAAAATCTTTATAGGGCCTCGGCCTTTTACCGAAAAAAAAAGTATTGGAAGGATAAGATATGTTATCAACATCACAGTGCAAACAAAAGGATCAGGTACTACGATAATTTAGCAGGTGAATCAAGGAAAATCTCTTAACAGAGTGGTCCTAACATGCCTATGTAAATCTTTTAACTGAGTGCTTACTTTTTTTTATGTTTAAATCCTTTTACAAAGATAGATTGAATAAGTCTAAAAGCTCTTAATAGGGAAGACCTCTCACAAGGTAGATCATTAGTTTATGATCAAACTTTGTAGCCCTAATAGGAAAACTTTAATACTACAGTAGTGAAGATTTGTGGGTGTCATCCCCACCCCAGTTCTACCTTTCAAGGGTTTCTGGGTAACTAAAATCTTTGTGTTATGTTTCAATTTTATGGATGAAGATTAGAATATTAGATCTATATCAATATTGAATTTTATGTTTAAGTTATGCAAGTGTAATTTATGTCAAAATGGAATTATTAGTACATATCTGATTCACCAACCCCTCCCCCCCTCTCAGTATCTCACTTCCCATCTTAGATTTCCAACAATTTGTATCGGAGATAAGTCTCTTAAAAGAATTCTAATCACTTGTGAGTTAAGGTCTTGGAGATGGAGGTCTATAAGTTGGGAAAGATCATAGAGAATCAGAAGATTGACATTAAACTTGCATTACATCAACTTGAAGTAGTGAGAGGGGAATTGAAGAAATCCTTAAGTAGAAGGTGACAATTGGCAATTCAAAATAATGAAACACAATATCAAGAAGAGGATACTAGAGGTCTATTTGACAATGGTAATTCTACTAAAAGTGACAAATCTATAATAGATCTACTGGAGAAAAATAACATACTGAGTGAAGAGATCAAAAATATGAAGAGAGCATAGGAAATACAATCATTAAAATCTCATATACAGAAATATGAAGACATTAGAAATATGAAGAGAGAGGATACTGAGTGAAGTAACCAAACAGAAAAAGAAAGTTGAAGACAAGACAATGGCTGAAGAAGACAAAAGACAAATGTCTATAAGACTTTATGGAAGGACATGTGAAATGCAAAGGCTGAAAAATAATCAATTTGACATGGTGAACCAACTTCTACTTTCTAATCAAGAGTTGAGAAGTAAAGATGTGGAAATCACAAATCTGAGATCAGAAAATAGCCAACTGAAGAATGAACTAAGATCTGAAAAGGAACTCAATGAAAGGATGAACAAACCAAATGAAGCTATGAAATACTTTGAAGAACTATTAAGATCACCAAGAAGATCCAGTGATACTTTTGGACATGGAAATGATGCACACCTATCATCCACTGAAGAAGGAGAATCATCAAATAATGGAGAACAAAGGAATGCAAAGTCAAAGAACAAGAAACCCATATGTCATCATTGTGGAAAGCTGGGACACATAGAAAACATCTGTAGAAGCAATAATGGTAAGTCCAATCCTAAACAAAATTTCAATGCAAATTGTTTTAATTGTAAGAAACATGGACATCAGGCACATGAATGCAGGTCAAAGGTTAGTAATCCACCTACTACACCTAGATTTCAAGGACATTGTTTTAACTATCAAAAATATGATCATAGAGCACAAGAGTGTAGATCCAAAGCTAAGTGGACATCCAATAAATAGAAAAAAGCACTTAGGAAGGGTAACACATACAATTGGGGCTACAATACATGGTATAGTTGTTAGTATTATGGAGAATATGGTCATATTAGAGTAAATTGTCTAAAGACACATTTTAGAGGTAAATCCAAGAGTTGGATGAGTGGAAGTCTAGTATGTTACAAATGCAATAAGATTGGTCACATAAAGAGAGATTGCAAAGAACATATACTGAGAAATGAACAAGTCAAGAATGAAGAGACTGCTGAACAGATGAGGAACCAGATGAACAAGACATGGAAAAAGAAAGAGGAAGCAAGCAGTAGTGGATCCAGTGAACATGAGGTCACCCAATCCAATGGATTAGGTGATCACACTACTTCAAACTAATCAAAGAAGGTATGTGAGGAACTGAATCTTATAATGATTTATTTTGCATCAGTCCCTAACATTTGAGATGTTAAAGTCCATATCTACATAAACTAAGATGCATTAGGACAAATTTGAGAAAGAAGCTATATTGCATATTTGATATCGAGCATCAATATTTAAGTTCATAGTGACTGAGTCACTAGTGTATGTTGAGCTCCTGTGATAGCTGAGATGTGATATGTATCAAGCTAAAACTGAATGGTAGCATTGATCGAGCATATGTTTACCAAGTTGACATGAGAAGGCCGAGATAGCTATATTTCACCTAGAAAGTTCACGGATCATTTAATAAAACCCTAATCTGACTATTTGAAGTCTATAAAGCCAAATGTTACCATTTATTCTCATTTCACCAGTGATATGAGAATTGTAGAGTGATTTTTAAGGAGATTAACCAAAGCTATTTGTGCTAAGTGAAATTTGCGAAGATTTTTACAATGTGTTGTCGGAAAACATCAAAAGACTTTTTAACAAGATATTTACCGAATAACTTGAATTCATTATTTGAACCTGTATTTTAGAGACATGGCATCTACTTCATCTGTTGTATCCAAAAAGCAAGGAAAGGAAGTGTTAAATGTTCAACTTGTAAGGAACGATGTATGCAAACCACAAAAATTTCAAGTCGTTCCTGAAAGTGTGGTGAAGGGAGATCTTACGAGTGCCCTATCATCGATCCCTCCTAAATTATTAATGATTAACAATGTATGCACATGCTACATGTGTAAGATCAAGGAAATAGGTGATTATGAGCTAAGGGAAGCATATGAAAAACTATGCAACAATGGAGTATTGAAGGCTAAACACCATAAGATTGTCAAGCGAGGTTTAGTGCATGCTCTTGATCTCCCATAAAACTCTAAGATTGAGTGGATAAAGATCATGTTAAGCCATGTACATGACTTGAAGATATGGCCAGAGGATGGACCAGTCAAGATTACTAAGGAGATTATACACTGAGTTACTAGCTATCATAGTCTATCAAGGAAGAAGACAATGAGATGCCAAAGTAAGGAAATTATACAAACAAATACTCAAGCAATGTGAAAGAAAAGAGGGATGACTATTTCCACAATCACCAATCCAAAAATGGATTTTGCAGTGAGAGTGATTGCTCACGAATTCTACTAGCCTAGCAGGCTAGACAGTTTTCCCTGTATAGCGGTTGACCAAGCATGGAAAATGGTGAAGAAAGAACGCACCTATAATCTTGCCAAGTTTAATTGACCTAGCTTGTTGAGAACCTTACTTCAATCAAAAAGGAAAGGAATTCAATGTGTAAGTTTGGTTCTCTTCTCACTTGTCTATTCTTCTACGTTCAGAATAGTTTCCCTACCATTGGACATGTTGTATGGAATAAGGACCGACCAATCACTCAATAGATAAATGAGTTTGTTAATCAACTAGGAGAAAATTTTGAGAGTGTGATGGATAGTTATTTTGTAGAGTTCAAAAAGAAAATGAGGAAGATGAGTAGGATTCTTGTATCCCTAGTGGAGAAGTACTATAATGATATATGTTTCCTAGTTGATACTGACTATACATATGCACAGGCTATTATACCGAGGGTATCATGGCTTAGGCTATTATCTTATGAAGTCAATGTAGATAAGACAACAAGAGCCATAAATACTTTACTAGCCAAGGAAATAGATAGAAAAGATAAACCTTTTGGGACTTTTGAGGAAGCTAAGTCTAAAATAACCATGGGATTGAAGTTGGCAACCATGGAGAGAAAAAGGAAGAAGATAGTAAAGAATCTAGAAAAGATGCTATGAGAAGGAGAAGAGGGAAATACACCTCTTGAGCTGACATAATGGTTAGGAGAAAATAAGTCTAGTGAGTCTAAAGGTAGTGAAGAGGAGGAGACTGAAATCATAAAGAAGGGAAAGAAGGCATCAGTTGCCGAGCCTAGAAAGAAATAATTGCAAAAACCTAATCTCACTCCTCCTACAGTACTTAAACCAAGAACAAGGGTAGATTCTACTGTCATAGCTATCAAGCTGTAGAGAAAGACATCAACATCAGGAAAAAGGAAACCAGCTCAAGCTAAGGCTATGTCGAGCGACCCCAGGAAGAAACCAAGAAGGAAGTTAATCTTGGAGAAAGATGGTGATGATGAGGAAATAGATACTGATGATAATACAAAGGAAAAGGAATCATCACAAAGATGACAATTGACTATGGATGAAATATGCCACAATATCAACAGCATTGTTTGATTAGTGCAGGCTTTTAACAAATAAAATTTGAAAACTTGGCAATGAGGAAAAAGAGAAATTTTAGGAGGCAATGCTTGAGATGCTATGTACATTCAAGATGACACCTTTACAAATGGGGAATCTCATTCCTGGAGATCTATACAAAAGAATCAATCAAAAATGGCAGCATGCCATGATGACTGAAAAATAGATAAGGGAGAGTAATCTAGCTCAAGTCATGCCAAATCTATCCCTTGAGTAAATAAAACAATATATGGAGTAGTATAAATATAGGTTTGTACCCAAACTCTAGGTATATTCTATTTTGCATCTTAAGTTTGAAGATATTGTTCAACAGAGCACAAGGTTGTGGAAGATCATTTTTGGACTGATAATTGACAAGAGCTCACAACCGAGTGTAGACACATCCAGTCGAGGTAGCCTCAGATAAGTTTCTACGGAGCACCAATCTAGTATTAATTTAGGTACAAGATTATCCAAGGATTGAGAGTGCATCAACTTTTGACACTACACCTATAAGATATCATATGGTCACAGTTTTACCACGGGCCTCACTGAGCACCAATGCCGAGAAATAGGACAAGTTGGCAATCACAACAGAGAATGCACCTGCCGAGGAGGAAAAGAGAGATCAAGCATAGGAGAGTCTAAAGGATCAAGAAGATAAGTCTGCATTAGTTGTAACAGATCCTCATGTGGAGGAAAAGAAGAAGGTTGAAGAAGAGATACCAAAGGAAACACTAGAGCCTAAGGAACAAGAGGCCATAAAAGCCCAAATACAGATTCCAAATGGGAATACACCGAGGAAGAAATCACAAAAGAAGAAGGAGAAATCTCCTAGAACACAGGTTACACTTGATGAATTTATAGTGATTCCTAAGTGGGACATTGATAACTTAACTTATGAGAAAATGCAGATATTACAAGATCTCTTGAAGAAGAAGAGAAAGCAAGAGGAGTTAAGAAGAGAGCATTAACAAAAGAAAGTCTTGCATGATTTAGAACCTATCTTAGACCAACTAGTACAAATTGTTAAAAAGGTGAATAATTATGATAGCAAGGAAAATGAAAAACTTAAGCAGTGGTCTGAGAGAAAGTTTGAGACCAAAGTGCTAGAAAAGGTTTCCATTGAAATAGCAGTAAAACATGTAGAAATTTTTGCCTTGGTGACAAATCTAGAGGAAGTTGTGCAGAATGCTCATTCTCTGTACAAGAAGTTATGTAATGTGGATGAGTTCACTAAGGACAATCAAGAATTAAATGATAAACTTCAATTAGACTTAAAGTCTATTGGTCAATCACTGAGCATAGATGCAAGCTCCAGCTCCATCCACTTCACTAGATTGTTGCATTCATAGGGAAGATTAGCCAAGTTGATGGCTAATGATGGATGAATAAGAGCAAGTTTAATTTACATACAAATGATCTTAACACCTCATCTAGAGGTTATGAAGAAGGAATTACAAATAGAAAAGGAATTAGTATAGAGAGACCCTCATCTCTCTATTGTCGAGAGCTTAGTTTCTCTAGTTGTTGAGCTAGAAAAAAAGACACGGATTTTGGAGTCTATAAGGTCAAGATGTGTGAATGCATTAGGTATGATAATGCAGCTCCATAAACCATTTTTGGATAAATATTTCAAAACCCCTACACCCCAACAACTTCAAGTGACAAAAAAAAGGGGGAAATGATATGCCATGAAAGAATTAGCAGAAATAGGGGAAATGACATAAGGAAATGATAAAAAAGAATCAAGATTATGTCACATATAGAGAAGAATACACTGAGAATAATAGAAAGGTATGACATACTATTTTTTAATGTATATAATCAATTGTATGTCAAAGGAGTCTTATGTATATGTAGGTATAATCTTTTTGAAGACTAAGTTAAAGTATTAGGGGGATTTTTCATATTACTAAGTACTCTTGGTGTAATGTAATTATCATGACAAAGTGTTTTTTCCACTAATGTCAAAGGGGGAGATTGTTGATCCCTAAGTTTTTTTGTCTATTAGTGTCTTACACTTAGTCATTTTCTAGGCAATGTCCATCGGTCATCACTACGTCCGAGCCATCATGTAAAGGCCAAGTTATGTCTAGACTTGTATCTTGTATAATTACCGAGCAGTGGTTACTGTCGAGAAAGTCGGAGATCACTGATTACTTCAGTAATAGTCGAGAATTTTATGCTAAGTTGTATAGAAGTGTCAGTGTCAAGCACTAGTATATGAAGAGTAGTTAATGTTGAGTGTGAGAGACTGCATATGTCGAGCAAGCCAGTTTTGACATATGTATTTGTAATGGCACAAACACTTAAGTAAACCATTTTGGCTGACATCTATACAATATTTAATATTTTTTGAGGGAATCACAAAGGTTATTATGATTTATATTTGTAATCATTAATCCCTATCTAAGTTATGTAGCCTATCAGATTAAGGGAATGCTTAAGCAGCATAAGTAGAAAATCTAGATCATTGATCTTGATCTAGGGAGTTGATTTTTTGTTTATATAAGATGAGATCTGAACCCTAAAATGATGCAAGAAAGAGTATGAGTATAGTATAAGTATGAGGGGATATCATAAATAGAAAAGTGAATAATTTTGATATAGGAAGAGATCAGTCAGAGTGATTGAGCTAAGCAGTGAAGAGCATAATAGAGATATATTCGATTGAGGAGATCAAATAAGTATTAGAAGGAGAAGATATGTTATCAGCATCACAATGCAAAATTAAGGATTAGGTACTGAGACATTTTAACAGGTGAATCAGGGTAAATCTCTTAACAAAGTGGTCCTAACAAGCCTATGTAAATCTCTTAACTAAGTGCTTACTTTGTTGTAAGTTTAAATCATTTTACCAAGGTAGATTGAATAATTTTGTAAGCTCTCAATAGGGCAACCCCTCACAGGGTAGATTATAAGTTTATGATCAAAAATTTTAGCCCTAACAAGAAAACTTTAATACTGTAGTAGTGAAGATTTGTCGGTGTCATCCCCACCCTAGTTTTACCTTTCAAGGGTTTCTGGGTAACCAAAATCTTTGTGTTATGTTTCAATTTCATGGATGAAGAATAGAATGTTAGATCTATTTGACTATTGAATTTCATGTTTAAGTTATACAAGTGTAATTTATATCAAAATAGATTTATTAGCAGATATTTGATTCACCCCCCTCTCAGTATCTCACTTCCCATCTTAGATTTCCAACAATATATATATATATATATATATATATATATATATATATAATTTCCAAAAAATATGTGTGAGTTCAAACTCGATCACAATTTCTTTACGTAAAAAACCCATCATGATTTTGGAATTAAAAGTGTGTACATATTTTTAGGCATACTTGTTAAGGCTTGTAATTAAGCTAGGATGACAAGACTAAGACTTGAGAGCTTCATTTCCCTTTTTAACATCTTCAAATCTGGTTTCTCAACTTACTCATCATCAATTTTACACATTATCAATTGGCTATTTACAAATCTTCTTAGTTTTCTAACCATATTTAATTATTTTTGGAATTGAACAACATTAACATATTAACTTTTAATTTATTTTAACTTTGTTTCTAGATTTATCAAAGACATGCATGTACCTTTTTTTAATAACTTTTTACCTACTTGCCCAAATTTGAAATAAATTATATATTATTTTTCTACACTGCATTCTTTATAATCTCAAAAAAAATCATTTTTATCATTTTCTGTAATTTATTTGACTCGTATGTTCATGTATCTTATTTTCAAGATGCATCCAATTTAAAAATACATAAAAAAATATATACTCAACAAAAAAATACACTTCTAGTACTCACTCTTATCTTTCCACCAAAGGGTTTTTCAAAATACTAAATGCAAATATATATTTGTTTACATGCATGTGAGACACTATGTTACGTTTTTTCAAAAAAAAAGAGGAACACTATTTGGTGCGAGAAGGATTTGACCCCCTTAATCTTATCCATTTTTTAAAAACTTTAATATTTTAGAAACTAGATTTGGAATTTAGTACTCTTATTCTTTTGGTATCTTTAAATTTTGATTGCGTGAGTCTAAAATTTCTCCTCCAAGTTCAGAGTTATTGATTTAAAAAATAAAGTGACCACTTATATCCCCCTTTTT
This sequence comes from Chamaecyparis obtusa, assembly GCA_027943335.1. Taxonomy (NCBI): domain Eukaryota; kingdom Viridiplantae; phylum Streptophyta; class Pinopsida; order Cupressales; family Cupressaceae; genus Chamaecyparis; species Chamaecyparis obtusa. The sequence continues at coordinate 73,043 of BSBK01007409.1, read as the reverse complement.
GTTCACCATCTTGGTGCACATTCCCTTCATTGTATTTAGTATCTTCTCTAAAAATTATATTATTTATTTCCTTTCAAACATGCCATCCTAGGAAGGGAGGAATTTGGTTCTACATATTTCTTATCATCAAGTTTTAAAAGGAGATTTGTACTTCCAAGCTTTAATTAGGTGTCTAATCAAAATAAGAAAAACCAAACTTATATTTTGAGCAACGATAATCTTGTTCCAAAAATCCCTCATAAAGTCATAATGTATAAATAGGTGATCATTAAATTGTTCCTATTGGCAAAGAATGACACATCCATTAACCAACTAAAACTTTCATATAACTAAATTATTTATAGTTGGGATCTTGGTATTAATGGTTGTCTACCAAAAGTGATTAACCTTGGGAGTGGTATTCCTATCCCAAGCTCAATTCTCATAAAACTCCTTGATACAAGTATGGAGGTCTCCCAAAGAGTAGGCTTAAGAGATTGATAATTTTCCATCTAGTTTGGGATTCCAAATCACCTCATGTACTACCTATTGGCCTTTGAACTTGTTCCCACATGGTGCCAGGTTTACACTATGATTGACAAACTGGTTAGTCTTCGCTCCAAAGTCTGACAAGGGAACAAGTGCCAATTGATGAGGACCGAGGGCATCCTCCTTCTGCTTCGAGCTCCACATCACTCAGTGGGTATTGCCTCATCTGCACACTCATGACTCTTCAAGGAGTTGATGAACAAAAGGCCTGCAGATGCATTACTGTGGAATAATTCTCAAACCCCTATGGGTATCCTGTACCCCAATGAACCATGACCTCATGCAATAACTTGATCTGCATGCAATGAGTCTGACAACTAGATAGAAACCTCCTACTACTACTACCAACATGAAGGGAAAGGATTTCATTTCAATGATTGATGTTGGGTTGAATGGACCCCTGAAGTACCCCAAGTCTCTCATAGACCAATGCCTTATCCAATGGGCAGCAGAGTCAAATACCTCACTGCAATAGGGCTATGAAACAAGAAGACAACACACTCACCCTGACCAAATCATACATTACCAAACCACCTGTGCACCCAGATATGCTATCACCTATCCAAAGAAAGACCTGGGAATAGGTAATACATTAACCAGCATCCACTGGAAGACAAGCATGATGCATCTTTGATACCTCAGCTCATACATATATGAACACCAGTTCTAGACTCAGTTGCTTCTGTGAAAAACAACTCTACTGCAGACACTCACTGGAAATGCAAGTAGAAAAATTATAACACCCTTGATGCTACAATTAATAAGTTTAAAACCCAAATGGAGACAATCTGAGAGTAGAACAAATATATTGAAATCTTATACATAAGACATCTATTATAATTTCATTATATTCCCATAGCCAGAGAGGACAGAGGGAACACCCTATATGCAGAGAAGAATGAAAAAACTGTAGGAAGAACATTCGTGGAACCAGTCCCCACAACTGTGGCAGAAAGGAACCCAAACAAAGACAAAAATTCAACACTATATACCATTAGCTACCTTGGAAACCCATGACAGGTTGCAACAAGCTGTGGACAACTAAGGCATAGCCTTCACCCACCACACCAAGAAATGGCCAGAAAACCAGTCATTTCTCACCGAACAGGGTCAATTCTGCATTCAATTCCATAAATTTGGTACCCCCTATCTCTCAGAAATTCAAATCAAAATGCAACGGTCACTTTACACTTCACGAGTTTTACATTTCTTAACTGTTTGCCCTAGTCGTGCAATCGCGTTGCCATCAACTTGACCACCATAGGAAATTGGGCCTCAAATTATGCTTGGTCGCATGATCGCAAGGCACCAAACTAACCTTTGCGATCATGCGATCGTGATCTCCTTAACCGCGCAATGCCATCACAAACCTCCCAGAAAAGACTTTGACCACCTCATAAATCCCTCGGTGAATGAAAAATGGGCACGTCAGCAACACGGCACCATGGACCCACACAACTCCGTAACCGTGATGACCAACAGTGGTTGCATGATTGCATAGCTGAAACCTGGGCTATGCGAACACATGACAAGCCATGAGATTGCCACCCTATCACCGCAAACACTGGCCCCACCTGCCATCAAGCCCACCAAATAGCCGAAAAATGGGCCCCAGCACACGTGGCACCTCGTCGCATGATCGCATAGCCCGGAGATGGGCTACGCGATCATGCGACAACCCGCTAACACTACAACCGCTGCCTGCCCCTAAATATCAAGACCACCTCATGTATCCACCTCAGCACTTATCGGCCAATGAAAATCATGCACATCAGCACACCTTGGCAAATGGACCCACCACCCGAAAAATCTTTACACCTTTGGGAAGATCGGACGGTGGTCACATGATCGCAAAGGGGAGGAATATTCCTCACGATCATGCAGCCACCATAGATCTCTTCTGCATGTTATTCTGCTTTAAAAATACCGGGCCCACCATCTAGTGACATCACAACTATGGAAAACTTAACCGCCAGCCAAGTCGCCAGATGCTAGGGACTTAACCGCCAGGATCCAACGACTGAGAGAAGACCACAAGTCGCCAGGTCGCCAGAAGAAGACCAACCGCCAGGCAACCGAACACCACTAAGAAGCTGGGACCACGTGGACAGGTGGCAGGCGATCGCATGATTGCATGTCAGAAAAGTTTGACATGCGACCATGCGATGGCCAATCAGAACACATCTCCGCCTATCGTCTGACACTGGGACCACCGCGCTCTGCAAACAGAATCAACGGCAGGTGCATGATCGCAAGGGGAAAGAATATTCTTTGCGATCACACACCGACCATCGATCTCCTTTCCTCTTCCGCTTGAAGAATCGAGCCCACTTACCAACCGCTAGGCATTCAGTGACATCGTGACTAACTGCCCATCGAGTCACTGGATGTTAGCGGATAACCACCAATCTTTCAGAGATCACGTGACTAACAGTCGTCGAGTCACTGGATAGAAGATGTAACCACTTGGAGACTTGGACAATCAATGACAAGAAACTTTGAAGGACTGGGCTCCACCACCCATCACACCCGCGCAGTTAGGGAACAACCAACAAACAAGAAACTAGTGCGAGGTCGAAAACACATAATATTTTTGACACGTCAATAGATAAGTGCACAAAGCTGGAAGACAAAGGGTCAAAAATAATGAAGGTCGAAAACACACAGACCAAAAACATCATGGATTTTGAAAACACTGTGGGTTTTCGACACTGTGGTAGATTTTGACAATATCTCTAGCAGACTTTAGAATTTGAATATCTTTCTGGGTTTTATGATTCAGCACATGCAAATTGGACCAGAGCCTGGTAACAGTATGAAGAACACAGGGCAAAGGGTACATCAAGAAAACTTGCAAGGCAATAGGCCATTTTAAAGGATTTTTGCTATGGTAGAAAAATGGCCTAACAGTACCCACCCATAGTTTAATTTTTGTTTCAGTTGTTTGGCCGAATTCTTTTAGGTCACTTTTGATGTGATCAGCTATTATTTCAATAAATGATAATTATGGATTATTGTTTATTATGTGTATCATGTGATTGCATAGATTAGATGATGATATTATCATGATGTTATATTTATGTTTTATATTGATTTATGATGTTACTTACCCCATACTTCCATGTGTATGGTGATCATGTGTGTATATTTTTTGGTGTGTTTGTGTGGTAGAGGATGGAGGCGTAATTACTTGCATAGTCAAGATCCACACGTCTGATCGTACCTTATCATTGTCTGCTATACATATATATATATATATATATATATATATATATATACATATATATATATACATATATATATATATATATATATATGTATATATATATATATATATGTATATATATATATATGTATATATATATATATGTATATATATATATGTATGTATATATATATATATATATATGTATATATATATATGTATATGTATATATATATATGTATATATATATATATGTATGTATATATATATGTATATGTATGTGTATATATATATATGTACATGCTTTGTCTTGTGATGACAGGTTTGTAGGTATAGGGCATCATCTTCTCTGAATTGGCAGGAGTGAGAGTGCCCATAAATATTCATCTTAATGGTAAATGTTATACACTGAGTTTGCACCCTTAGTTCAAGCTCTCTTGGTCTTGATAACTCAGTATAACTTGAGAATCATCTCAAGGTTGTGGGACCTTTTGCTAACCGAGATGAAACCTCCAGGTTTTAGGCTAGTTCCTCTTGGATTATCATCTTAGTTTTCTCTTAAATAGGAAAGTAAATCTTTTGAGGGAAAGTGTTAGAAGGAGTGCATGAAAGGGAAATGACTGAAAGCAAACTATCCTACTAGGTGATGCACCGAAAATAGGGTTTGGATCTCAGTATAGAGGGATGAAATCAGTGAAAGACCAAGGTCTAGTAGATCACAACTTACTGAATAGGCTTGCATAAGTATTTCATAAGAGGGCTTGAACATTAGACACAACCTATGACCTGCAAGCAAACATTCTCTTCAGCAAAAGGTCACAGGAATGAGATAGAATGACAGGGGGCTAAAAAATACCCACAAACTCACTCAAATTAGATCAAACACAGTAGTACACATATAAGCTGAAAGTAAGAGGGATCAGGAACCCTAAGTATCACTGAAAGCATTTATAAACTTCAATCCAATAAGAGATAATGCAAACAAGGAAGCACAGGGACATGAAGGATTGTCACAAACTGCCTTTGCAATATTTGTATTATCAATGGAAATTTATAGAATGTGAGAAACCAGAGGGCAGGAAGAAATGCCATAGATAGCTTCCCAAGAAAGAGTCTTTCTTCTTTACAAAATGTGAATTCTGAGCACTAAGGCTCCAAAAAAAGAATATATACATCACTCAACTGCATGCAGGCAAGAGTCCAAAAACTAACCAGGGTTATAAGATTTTACATTCGAATAACCAACCCTAGGTCAAACAAGATTGGTCATAAATGTATTCTACAACAAGATGGCCGATCAGACTTTAGGCTTGCATGCCCATCTCTGTACTACATCACCTGCAAACAAAGAGCCTAGATTCAACCACCTTTCTGCACAAAAGTCTCGACATGAATGCTAATTGGTACCCTACTGGGACAAAGAATCAACCCCTAACGACTAGCTAGACCTCTTCATCATTTTTCCATAACTGCACATGTCCTACAACATCAACTCTTAGCTACCCACCACTCGCAACCATCTCTGAAGAAGAAAAGCTCATGAAAAATGGTTGCACCGCTTGAAAATTTCATTGGTCACAAGATCGCATGAGCTCAAAAAGCCGCATGTGATCATGCGACAAGCCCCTTAGAACCTATCTCTGCTTCGCACACGTAAACCGGATCCAACACTGGTGAAAACCCCAGTAGAAGACTTCAAATTTGGGCCCCAATGGTTACCAGTTCTTCATTTAAAACTCAGTCGTTGATCACATTTTTCCCAGCAAATTAGACGATCTAGATCATCCCCAATATAGTTGCAAGCCCCTATGAAAGGTCAAAGTCCACATCACTAGTCAAGACCCAGTCAGAAGTGAGCATACCAACATGTCAGCACATTCGGACCCACCGCGAGCCTTACTGCAAACTTAACACTAAGTTAACCCTGGGTTCATTTTCTCTCTTAGTCGTCAAGTCCCTTAACTTTTTCCTTAACCCTGGCTACATCCAGTGACCACGCGAAAACTCTTAACCGCGCAACCACGCACTTGCCAAGTCTGGAGCCCACCTGAAAGTTGAGATTCAAATTAGATGGTGGTCGCATGATCGCATGGGATCGAAAGATCCCATGCGGTTATGCGACCACCGTTGGATCTTCCTCTATTACCACTCAAGATACTCGAGCCCACAATAAATGCCAACTATCCCAATGTGGACCAAGCAAAACTAACCACACTGACTGGACCCACCAAAATCCATGTCACTACCTTGCCAACCATCGAGAAATGGACACGTCACTAGCCAAGGGCCCACCGGTAGCTCTTCCTCGCACTTGCACCATTGCAGATTCCTGAACCCACGAGCCACTGAGATCACATCAGGTGGTTGTCACATGATCTCATGGAATCGAAAGATTCCATGAGATTATGCGACAACCATCGAATCTTCACCACATTGGCACCGCAAGCTTCGGGCCCACCAGCAAATGTTCGTCACTAGCCGGCCAATGAAACATGAACACATCACCAAACTGCAGGCTCCTATCGGCGCAGTTAACAGCTAGTCGCATGTTCACATAGCCTAAAAAGGGGCTATGTGATCATGCGATAAACCGCTAGCATTCTTCAACAGGACCGTCAACGATTAGTCGCATGGTCACATAAGGGGAAAAGGACTTATGCGATCATGTGACAACCTGCATAACAGCTTGTCGAAAACCAATTGGGCCCCACTTGTCGAAGTTGCGTACTTATGAAAAATGCTACCGTTAGGAAGAACTGGTGCAAAGATGTGAAGAGGTCGAAAACACAGAGGATTTTTGGGCCGAAAGTCGAAAACACAAAAAGTTTTCGACACTAAACACTTTTTTTGAAACCCTGCAACAGTATTCCCTGCAACCATTCAAACTTGAATATCTCTGAGGGTTTTGCGAATTAAGTGATGTGATCTGAAGTAAAGCATGGTGACATATTAAAGATCATAAGGTTAAGGGCGCAAAGCAAGAAACCTTGTGGATCAACTTCGCAAGCTAAAACAAGTTGCAGCAAGGACTGTGGCCAAAATTGAATAACAGGGAAATTTTGGGTAACAATAAAGAGGGGAGATAATACACAGACCCAAAACCCTAACCTAAGCCTAATTGTCCTAGGATTAGACAAGTATTAGTTTGACTACCCTACCCGAATTTGTCTATCTGACATGAATTTGTGGATCCCTTCTCCTAAGTCTGCTTGATTTTACTTTGTTTAAAGTCAGTTGATTTATTATTTATGTGGGTGATTTTCTATGATTTATTGATTAATGATTATAGTTGAGATTTAATGATTAATTATGCTCTTAGGTTTAATTGAGAAAATTAATCTAAAGTCAATTATCTGATTATTTGGATTAAATAATTATTTAATTAGAAATTAGATTTAAATTATGCTTGTGTACTTTATTAATAATTAAATATTTGATTTCATGGTTTTAAGATGCATTAAATATTTAATCTATTTAATACATATTTTAATTATAATATGTGCATTAATATTAATTGAAAAGTGAATTGTTCTCAAAAATAACAACTTGTTTTCAAAAGTCAAAGTTGAGTTGTGCAAAATAAAGTTATTTTAATTTATTAATTAGGACTTACATTCAAATTGTAATTGGAGTTTGATTAGGAATTAACTATTGAGTCATCTCTAGGGTTTGCATGAAAGGGGGAATTGAATCCCTAATAGGAGGATTTACATTCATTTGGAAATTAGACAGGTTTTGGAGGGGAATTTTCAAGAAGAGCTTGTGCTTTGGATTTTTGGAGAATTTTTTCTTGTTGTGGTTGCTTATTGTTTTGGCTTTATTGTGCATCTAGAATTCTAGACATGGCATTCTTCATGGTTTCAAATCTGTAGGCTGAATCAATCTTCAGAGCAATCTTGGTTTTTAGATCTTCATAGGTTTTCTATTTCAGTTTCTGGCGTTGGATCCGAGGTAGGCTTGAAAAATCTTGCCTGTTAGTTTTGTTATGCATCTGTCTAGCTTTCTTTGCTTGTGTAAGTTTTAGTGTATTTCAATAGACAGATCTGTGCTTTATTTGAATTATGGGTATTTAGGAAACCTTAGTTAAATTGGTTTTATGTTATTATTAAATCTTAGCATAGTAATGTTATGCTAGCAAAATTTCGTTGGAATATACCTCTTAGATCTCCTATAAACTGAAAAATTAAACCTAGATTATAGTTAAACTATAATGTTGATAGAAAAATAAATCTACCCTTTAAAAGAAAATCAAATTGGATAAAAAAACCCAATTCTAGTTGAAAATTGTGAATTGGTCGACTGGTGAAGTTCAATGGTTCTCATTGAGCCCACCAGGGTTCAAATCTCGTCAAGACATCTGATAAGGGATGAGGTCGGGATCGTGCCCCGGGCGAATTTGGCGGAATGGAAACCCCTCAGTCCTTGGCTCTCAGCCAAAGAGAACGAACTATTCTCAAAAAAATATATATATATATATATGCTATCTGATTTTTTAAAATACCCAGTAAAAATTAATTTATAGTCAAAGGAAAAAAGTCAAAATTTATGGCATAACTTTAGTATATTGTGTTTGATAAAAACATTTATATATATTCTGATACAATATATTCAAAGAATATCCTATGTATGATTGATAAAAAATAAAAAATAAAAAATAAAGTCTATGTAAACAAATTACAGTTAAAAAAATGTACCAGGAAAAGACAAAAAAATGAAAGGCCAAAAGAAAGGGAAAAAGTCAATTATGCTTTTTAAATGCTTTTCCTAATTTTCCATTTTCGAAAAATTTAAATAAAAAAAAATTAATTAAAATGCATGTTGTTTGTTTTAAATTTGCATTGGGTTTTGTTTTTTTTTTTTAATTATTTAATTTTTTAAAAAAAACTTATTAAATTTTGATTGGTGGGGCGGGGGCCACCAATCCCCCTACCCTATAGTACCCTAAGGTACCGTGCGCAGGCAAAGCCTGCAGCACAGTACACGTGCTGCAGACTTTGTTTGGGCACGGGGGCCGAGAGGACCCAGCATGGCAGTGAGTGGGGCGCGGGCCCCACAGCCCCCCACTTGCTTTTTGTTTTATTAAATTATTTTTAAAAATTTTGTTTCATTTAAAATTTTATTAATACATGTTAGTTGTAAGTTAATTATTAACTTTTGTTAAAATTAATATTTATTGTTGTAGGAATTTATTTTGCATTTCATTTAATTTAAATTTAATTATTTAATTTAATTTAAATTTGATTATTTAGTTTAATTTAGATTAAAGTATAATTATCTTTACTTAATTTTCATCTTTTGAGGGAATGGGTTTATTTGTTTTGTTAAATAATTTTTGTATATGAAAAGTATACTAGGATATATATCATTTTTTTTTAATACCGTAAAATTATGGTTAGTATATGCTATTAATTTTTAGATCTATTAAACTAATGTCACATATAATTAAATATATATGTCCACATTAGGTTAAGTGATTTTCTTATACAATAAATTTTAAATGATCAAACATTGGAAAAGGATGTACTTTTACTGAAATTGGGCATTTTTGTTCTATTGAATTCATAGAATGTTTATAGGGAATATTCCTTCATTAAGGGCTTCATTGTTATGTTTATGTTAAGATCCTTTCAGTAGATTTATATTCTCTTATGCTTGGATTCAATTATACTCAATATGAAATTTAAATGCATATGGATTAGATATCAGTTTTCTATGATGCAATTGTGTATTCTTCGTGCATGGTGTGTCTTCTTTTGCTTAATGTGTTAATAGGCACTAGATGACCTAGGGGGAAAACAAAGGTCAGGATATGAGTCAGTTTGTTATGTTTTCATCTATGTTTTGATGTGTGTGTATTTTCTGATCATCATCTGATTTGATCGTATGGGCTCATGTTGCTTTATTTTCTATTTATGGTATCTTTGTAATCATATCAGTTCTTGTGTGTGAAACTGGATCTTGGATTACCTAGTTGTTTACTTATTTGATCTATGTGAGATTTGTGAGCCTAGGAGAGGTTAAATAGGTGCATCTTAGGGGAGTGGCTTACAATAGGGGTCTGGGGCTCAAAAGGAGCCAGGACCAAGGTAACCTATCGTAAGTTGATTAATAAGTGATAACCTAATAATAAAACTTGGGGATAACATTAAACACAAGATTGTTCATTAAAGCCTCACCCATACCTTGAGTTCTTGTTTAGGCTAAGGATGGAAATGAGATGATACCTAGCGAATAGGTATGATCATAATTCCTCGTCTTCATGAGAGGGTATTCTGGTTCTGCATGGATCATGTTGAGGGTCTGGGATCCAGAGTGGCCATTCCAAGGTAACTGAACCTGATAGATGCTTGAGGGTCCGGGGTCTAGAGACCAGTTCTAGGGTAACTCAAGTAGTTGCCCATGTGATGAAACTCACATAGTATGTAGCTTAAGTCTCCTCCATAGTTATTCTTCATATTTTCGGATGCCTTTGGATTAGTGGGTCTTACCTATCACTTTCTTTTGTATACCTTGAGTTAGAGAGCTTTCAGGACTCCTTTCTTAGTGGTTTTATCCTTGCTTTGGTATTGGTTATCCGAGTGGGGTTTTTTGTTATCTCCTCAGCATGGTGGGGTAGGCCTTTGTGGTTCTACATGGACGGGTGGTAGTGATTCTTTACCATTTGATATTCGACGTCCGGGTGTCGGTGCTTGATGGTGATTCTGCAGTTGGATTCCTTATGCTTCTTCTTTGAAGGTTCTTTTCACATCTTCATTTTTTGTAATCCATTATTAGAGTATCGCTGTGATACCTAATGTGGACATTGTATTAGTTTTGTTAGAGTGATTATCACATACCCTGTGACATGTGTAGTGGATGTGTGTTTATTTATATATCATGGATGTCCATGAGGATTGTAGTTATTGTTACATGATGTAATTGTAATATTTATGTTATGGAATCTTTTATTGATGTTATTTTAGTTGCATTTTTTTCTTAAGTAACTCTACGTCATGGGACCCTCAAGATTTGTAATCTATGTTGGATGTTGTATCAATGTGAGTAAATGGTAATTTCTTCCGCACTGATGTTTATCTTGTATGTTAACTTTAGAAGAAAAAAAATTATTCACCAAACTTAGTAACATATTTTAGGTTAATCTCTCTTGGGTTCCCTGGTGGGGCATTACACCTCATCCCTTCTATGAGTTTTAAAGAAATGGAAATCACCACTAATCTTGAAGAAGATAACTCTTACATAAACATGAGGAAAAAATTGAGGTGTAAATATATTCCACTTAGGTTCTTCAAGCCTTCAATCCACATAGTTATAATTTTTAACCCCAAAATGTTAGGTAATAGGATCAACCTAATATTTGAAGGAGGGGAAGAGAAAAAAAGAAAAATTTCCCACCCTAGTGTCCTCCCAGAAGTTAATAGTAATTTCATTGTCATTCTCCATCTTAAACCTTTTGTTAAAGTCTACATAGAGTTAAGGATATTATTCTACATTTATAATCCTTTTATAGAGGGAGTAAGCATGATACTCTCACCTTTAAGATTATTAACTTGCATGATTCTTATCCAATCATTCTCAAAAGGTATGAGGTTCTATCTAGTTTTAGCAATAAGGTCATTATTGAAAGGTTGTACAACCTTTGAAGTCCAATTCCTCCTAAGGTTTTTAGTTTACAAATTATTTCTCATTTGACCAAGGTCATTCTCTTCTTCTCCACAACCCTTGTACAAAGGAACATCTTTTGTGTTTGTTTTATCTTCTTTTCTATAATGGCCAAAAATTTAAACAAGGACAAATAGAAAAATAGAATATTAAAAATGTTGGAGTTTCAATAATTGAAACTTCCTTTCTTGATTTAGAAACTTTCTTTTCCATCAAGAAGGTTTTCTCTAAAAATTTTCCATGATACTGAGCCAATACTTGTGACATAATATTTTAGTAGCCAAAGGTAAATCAAACTAGGTAGAAGGAAGGGAGTCTTTTTCACATTCTAAAATCTTTATTAATTTCTCTTAAAGATATTTGATGTTGAAAAAGTATAACCTACTTTCATTATAGTTGGTATTCTACCATGATATCCTATCATACTTATTAAGGACCATCTTCTATTGTCTATCTGTGTGAACAAAGGAGATAACAAAAACTATCTATTATAATCTAGAAATTATTGGTGGGATATAGGAGGTAGAAAGGAAGTTGGATATGCCCCTTAATTTTATTATGGGTAATGAGCCTATAGATATTTATTCCCAATACTTCTATAGATAGAATGAATAAATAGGGGGACAGTGGATCCCCCTTAGTGAAGACTCCATTCACTATTAAAAAACAAAATTAGCCACTCCATTAATTAAAATTAAAAATCTAGGTTTAGTAGCATATTACCTTATCAAAATGATAATATTGTCATTGAAACCAAACTTCTTGAGAGTAATGAACAAGAAGCTCCAATAAATACTATCATAAGCTTTAGATATGTCCAATTTGAGGACAATTTTTGCCTTTCTATTATCCTCCATGGAGTGAAAAATCTCATTGGTAGTAAGGGTTGCATCGATAATTTTCCTTGCTTGGACAAATCTGTTTTTATCAATAGATATAAATCTTGGGAGAACTTGCTTCAAATAGTTGACAAGCACCTTGTAAATTATGTTTTGAAAAGTGATGCATAGACTAATAGGTCTATAATAGATGAGTCTTTCATCTTTTTCTTTTTTAGGAATCAAGGTAATAAAGATAGTATGATATACTTTATAGAAGCTTACTTTTTATAAAGAAGTCTCTGACAGCTTCCACCACATCATTCTTTACAATATCTCAAAAATTTTAGAAGGATAAGGGAAATCCAATAGGGCCAAGACCTTGTAAGAATTAAAGGAGAAGACAAAAATTATTGTCTCTTCCTCCAAAATAGGCTTAGTCAAACTAATATTATCTTCCTCTTAATGATATTTGGGATAACATCTAAGAGCTCATCCTCCTAATAAACCACTCTCATCCAATCTTTATACATTTCATAGAAATAAGAATCTTCCCTAAGACCAATTTGGTCTTCATCCTCCTAAATATTTCCAGTAGTGAAAAAGAAAATCTTTATTATATTCCTTTTATTATGTTTCATTTTAGATTGGTAAAAGAAGCGAGTATTTCCTTTCACCCTCAAGAATCCATTACACTCAAGTGAGTTATGCTTCTAACAGATCTCCTCCTTTCGTAGGATACCATGACATTCTTCTTTAAGCTACCTCTCTTTCAAATCAATCTCCTTCTCAACATGCCTAGTAGACATCATTTCTTTGGATTCTTTAAACTCTACCATTATCTGGTTCTATTCTAAAACATGTTATCAAAGGTGTACCTATTCCAACCTTTGACCTTACTTCTAACAATTTTGAGTTTGGAGGAAAATCTAAATATTGGGCTGCCTACCACATAACTATTCCATGAGGTCTCTTATAAATTCTTAAAATCCAGCTGTAGAGTCCACATAATCTCAAACTTAAAAGTGAAGGGGCCCCTTTCCGTGAGCTATCCCAACATGGCATAAATGGACTATGATCTAACACTTTTCTAGGTAAGGCTTAAATAAAAAGATGGTTGAGAATATTCTAACCATTTTAAATAATAAAATTGTCTAACTTGACCCAAATAAGATCAACCCAGTCCTTCTATTGTACCAAGTGAAAGGTGTTTCCTTAAGGTCAATGTCCATTAGTCTATTAATCTGTAAAAAAATCTACTAGATACAACATTCTATTAGAGTAGTCCTCTAATCTAGCCATTTTTTTGAAAGGTAAAACAGGGTATTGAAATTACCTCCCATAATCCAATAACACTTAGCATGAGATTTCACTAAGATTATCAACTTATCCCATAGTATTTTCTTAGCTACCCGAGAATTTGGAGTATGAATGTTAGTTATAATCCACTAGTCCTAGGTAGAAACCAAGTCAAAAAAGATAACAAGGTTACTTTTACACTAGTCAATCATATTCCCTTTAAATATTAAGGGGTTCCACATAGCGATGATTCCTCTAAATGCATCTTTATTAGAAATACAACTATAGCAAGCCTTGGGCCAAATTTTCTTAGCAATAGTGGAAAAGATCAATTCTAATATTTTGGTTTTCTAAAGTAATAATATATTCATGTTACCATAAAAAATTAAACTTTTCACAATATATTTCTTATGAGGCCTATTCATCCCTCTGATATTCATAGATAGAATACCTCCTCTGATATTCAAAGATAGAATATTTGTTTTCTATTTTTCTTTACCCATGAAACACTATCCAAGGTGCCTTGCATTCCCATATAAATTTCCTTACTTTCTTCCTATTTTTCTAGTCTCTATATGTGAGGTTCATCCCCATTTTGATTTTGATCCTAAATACCTTTTTTTTACCATGTTTCTTTTATTTCTGTTATTAACTAGTGTCCATTTATTTTCTTAATTAGGAGGGGAGGTAGAATCTATTAAATTACTAATGTCCAACAGCACCTCCATTGAACTAATGTATTTTCTCAGGGTTTTGAATTCCTTTTGACTATTACTTTTAGTGTCAATATTGAAAGAAGTTGAGTCCTTTCTTGAACTGGACTCTTGGTATAAGCTTTAGGACCACTCTCCTCACAAGAGTTGGGATTATAGGATTTTTTTCTCAAATCATTATCATGGTCATTAACCACCATCACAAGATTCAAATCTCTTTTTTTAAGCCCTAATGTTCTGAATCTCCTAGAGAGAAGAGGTACTTTCTTTGGAAAAATCCAAAGATCTTTTGTTGCTTATTTTGGTGTTTCCCATTTGAGTCTAAAATTCATCATTCTTCTCCATTTAGATTAACCAAAGTATTAAGGTCATTGATAATTACTATATTGACAAACCCCACTTTAGGTCAACTAGGAAGGGATGACATTAGAGGAGTGTCACTCATTAGACATAGGGGAAAAAATCAAAATGTATCTCTTATCATTACTTTCTTCATTTTGTGGTTTAATAAGCTGAAATTCATTACCAAGATGTCCATATCTAAGATAGTTGTGGCAAAACAACATATAATTTTTATACACAATAGGTTGAGATCTTTCTTGAAAATTAGAGTTAAGGTTAATATTCTATGGAAGGGGTTTATTGATTTCCACACTAACACAAATTTTGGCAAAGACAAGTCAGGGTTTTTGAATTGTAACTTTATCAATGGTTATAAAGAAGCCAAATGCGCTATCAATAATCTTGAGGCTATAAGGGCTCAAATGCTCAAGAGGGAGTCCTATAAGTCTAATATTGGTCAAGGTCATCCTACATAGATCTAATTCAGGATTGAACCCTTATTTATAATGATAAAGGGGGAGACAATTCCAATGTCCCTTTTCAAAGAACCATGGATCTTAAGACAAGACTTTTATCATTTCTTCCTTAATCATGAGCTGAAAAAGAAATATCCCTTTTGAAATTATGCTAATCAAAATAATATCCTTCGATTTCCACAAATTAGAAGACCATTTCCTAACCAAGTCCACACTAGGTTGGAAAGAAAAAAACTTACCCAGAAAAGAAGAAAAGAGGTTCATGACTGCTTGATCCAAAAAGTAGTCAAGTATGAAAATTTGGATACCTTTCTCTAAAATCTTCACTAGGGGAGAGGCAAAGATGGAAAGAAAAGAACTATTTCTACCAATGAGTTTATCTTCCCAGGAGGTGGAGGTCACCCCTTCACTAGGGAATTCATCTTTTGGTAGGTCTACAAGCTCCTCAAGGATAGCTTCCATCCCTTTTCTAGAAGGGATAGAGATATTCATTTTCACCCCATCAACAACAATAGGAGAGCCCTTGTTCATTTCAAAAGTTGCAACACATATTTGAATTTTTATAAAGAAAGAAGTTGCAGAGCTTAATTTGATTGTTACAAATAAGTAATTGAAACTATGTTTGTTATTAAGATGGTAGGGAGATGGCCCTGAACCCAAATAAAAACATCACATCATTACAGAAAACACCAAAAAAAACTTTGATCTATTACAACCAAAAGCTTCCAGATCCATCACAAAGAAAAATAATCAAAAACCACATGAGAAGTTCTACCAACTAACCCTACACCATTTAAGGTACTTTTCATTTCCATACCAATAACAATAAAAATTTTCCTATAGAAGAATATACCTCTGCTGCAAAGGATCAAAAATTCTTAGTCCTAGAGATAGCTATCACAACAAAAAATAATAGCATCGGAGAGTTTAACCATAACAAGATCAATCTTAATAGCATACCAGCTATAGCATAAAAAAACTATAAAGAAAATTATTTAGAGCTATAAATAGCCTCAAGTCCTTGGAGAGGTGATTGAGAGCCTTTTTCCAATCTTCTACATTATCATCCTTAAGTTCCTCTTCCTTTTTCCCTTCTTTGTTCTTCTCCTTGACATTTTTCCTCAACCTACTCTTTCATGTAGCCATTCCAAGCATAGCCTTCCTCATTAAACAATTGATCAACTTGCATTAAGAAGAAGTAGAAACACTAAACTCCTATTTATAAATATCATGAGGGGTGGAATTTTCTAGAGCATCCAATCTTTTCTAGAGATCCTTCATCTGAATTATCATAGTATTTTTCTTCTCACTCTCTAGGTTGTGGTTCAGAGACTTATTTTTCATATATTATTCTTCTTTAAAAATAAGGGAGATATAGGATATGTTCACCATCTCCTCAATATCCTCTAAGTTAACAGTAATTTTTTGGGTTTTGTCTATGTTAGTATTGTTAGGCCAATTTTCTGTCATAGCAAAAATCCTTTGAAAATGGCCTCCTCCCTTCAAATGTTTTTGTAAATGTGTCCTGCCCTATGTGCTTCATGTTGTCACCCTTACTCCATTTCAAACACACGTGCTGAATTGCAAAACCCAGAAAGATATTCAAATTCTAAGGTCTGCAGGAAAATAATTTCAAAATCTGCCACAGTGTCGAAAACCCATAGTATTTTTGAAAATCCATGATGTTTTTGGTCTGTGTGAAAACCTTCATTGTTTTCGACCTTATGCCTTCCCGCTTTTGTGCACTTATCTTTGGCATCAGAAACTTTGTGTGTTTTTTATCCTCTTTCGTCGAAAACCTTGTGTGTTTTTGACCTCGCACTAGCTCCCTGTTTGATGGTGTTTCCTAACTGCACAAGTCCGACTGGATGGTGGGCCCGGGTCTTCAAAGGCTCTTCCTGATTGGTTGTCGCATGGCCGCATGTCAAAATTTTTTGACATGCGATCATGTGACCGCTTGCCACCTGTCCATGTGGGTCCCAGTTCTTCCCATTGCCCGGCACGGTTAAAATTCAGACAAGATCTGTGGCTATCGCTAGTTCGCATGGTAAAGTTGCACGGTGTTTAACCTCTACGCTTTTGTGACAACCGTCTGATCCTCTGAAAGGTAAGGCTTCTTTGGCAGTGGTCCCAGAGGCGGTGATGTGGCAGCCTATGATTGGCTATCGTATGATCGCATAGCCTAGTTTTTGGCTATGCGATCATGTGACCGGTTGACACGTGTCCTTGGGGCCTGGTAGTAGGTGGTGATTTGGCATCTTTTGATTGGTCTGAGGTGGCAGGATGGCAGGTGGTCCCGGTTTGTTTAAAAAGATTCTTGATCCTACGGTCGGCGTGTGATCACATGGAATATTCTCACCCCACGCGATCATGCACCCACCGTCCGATTGGATGCCGACGGGTTTGTTGTAGAGGGCCCACTGTCAGATAATGCTGAGGTGGCAGTGTTCTTTTGGATGTGGTGTAGAGATAGGGCCATCTTTCGGCCTTGCGATCATGCGACAAGGGTGCCACGTTGGTGGGGAGCGGTGACATGGTGCTGAGGTGGATGTGCTTGGTGGGACCATTACTTAGTGGCGGATAGCGGCAACGGTTATGCTACCAGTTAAGGTGCGGGTTGTCGCATGTTCGCATAGCCCATTTCTAGGCTATGCGATCATGTGACTAACCGTCAGACGTCATGGTTGCGGGGTTCTAACGTGAGTCCACGGTGCCAGTCTTGTTAGTGTGCTCAATTTCAATTGGTCGCTGACTGGTGGTGGAGCTAGGGACTTTGCAAAAGGTTTATGACTGACTGTCGACCACGGCTAGGAGTCTACGATCGCATGATCGCAAGGGTGAGTTGGGAGCCTTGCGATCATGCGACCAAGCATAAAATGAAACCCAAATTCCTATGGTGGTTAAGTTGGTGACCACGCGATTACGCGACTAAGGGCAAGCAGTTAAAAGCATAAGGCTCGCGAATTGCATGGTGACCATTGCAGTTTCAATTTGATTTTCCTAAGGATTTGCAGCGATAGGAGGTACCCAAAATTTATGGTTTTCTGGCCATTTTTTGATTTGTTTGGTGGCACCAATGGTTGCAGTGTGGTCCCAGGTGTTCCATGATTATTTGCAGGGGTCTGTACCGTGAGAAGAATGGCTCGAGAAGTGTTTGCAGGTGGTCGATTAGACTAGTTTTTATGGAAATCTCCTGGTCTTATGGCCTGACCTTAGTGATATTCATAATTGCATATCAATCTGAGACCTTTTCTCTTTGGATTGCCTAACTTTCCTGCCCCTGCAATAATTTTTTGATCGTTTCCATTTGGTATAGCGGTTGTAACCCTGGCCCTAGTCACCCTAAGCTTATTACATTCTCTTCAAGATTCCCAAGGTGACTAGTGGTATTTATTGAAATTTTCTGATAGTGTAAGGGTTCCAGCTGGGAAGTTCTGAAGTGTTCCTAGTCCTGGATCCAAGATTGTAACACTTTTGCATTCGGTATTCTGTTGATGATAGAGAAAAAGTTGCAGGTCTAAGTTGTAATTTGCAAGCTTGACTCCTCTGGTTTGATTGTCTACACTTAAGGATTCTTCATACTTAATACAAGTACAGGACTCTTATCTCTCCTTTGTGTCAACTTAGATAGATTCTGAACTTTCTAGTTCTCTGCATACTATTTTATGTATATGTATCCATTCTTGAGTTCTAATCCAGGATTAGATGAAATGATGCTTTAGATGGGACATAGGTCTATCTTGTTGTCTATGTAAGGATATCTCATAAGTAGTAAAGGGGATTGTAGGTGTTTTTATGGCTTGGAATCTCAGCTATTGTCTGGTGTGTGTAGCATTCATGTTCTAGGAGATCTTTCCCAATGGATGAGGCACTAGCCTAAATGATTATCTCTTTATCAACAAATACTGATTGTTGTTGTTATGATCCCAAAAGCATAAGTTAAGAACCATTCCTTAAGTTTGTAGTATTTAGTTGTGTAAGGTTCCTCCCATAGTAATGGAGAGTCAATGAATGTGTGGTTATCATTCATTACTTTCTTACTATCCTGTTATCTATTATTCAAACCTAGTTCTTGGTGTATGAAGTGTATTTTATACTAGGTTAGGTGCACCCGCCTTGGTTTTGCAGAGCCGGAAGTAGAAGAGGGCATATTAAGTCCCTATAGTTGGTCTAGTTACCCTAAGACCTCATTACATTTTAGAGCTAACCATTCCTAAAATCCATCTGAGGGTATATTGGCAGCCTTATGGCATAAGCATCATTTTGGACACCAATAAGTATCATCAAGCTCCTCATTATTCTTTTCATTATCACAATCTTTGTCATTTGAACTATCAGTATCCTCACTCCCCTCGGGTTCATATTCCTGGTCAGTTTTAGGGACCACCTCCTCCTCAAAGTTTTTACCTTTAATTTCCTTCTTGAACCTCAGCCTAGAAAATCTATTCTCCCCAGAACTAGTATCATACATTTTATCTTCCAATCTTTCCATCTTCTAACCTTCCTAAGAATCAATCTCCTCTTTCATATCTTCTTTATCCACATCAATATACTCTTATTTCTCCTAACTTAGTTTTCCTTATCTTGGTCGGGACAGGGTTCTTATCAGGTGATTTTATTTTAACAAGAGTAGTGTCTAAGAGGATTTCTTCAAAAAAACACTAGGGGAGGTATTTTTTATAGTCGACAGCTGTGGAATTTTCTTGATTTTTTTTCTTAGGCTTAGGGTCCGTTCTCTCAAGAAGAGGTCCACTGCTAACCATCTCAATTTTGATATAACTTTTGAGAGTTTCAACAGTTTGATTTTATTCCTTTTGAAGATAAGTAAGAAACCTATTACTAATAGGGGAGTTTCTAAACACAAATTGATAGAGAATATAGATCAAACCTTGATGCAAAGGAGGATAATCACCTTTATTGACACTATTACTCAAAGATAAAAATAGAAAGTAGGGCACTTTAATATTGTCACCATGCCTAATGTGATTCAAAATGGGGAGATGATATCCATGAGAAGTAGTAAACTTACCCCTGGGTGTAGATTATTTCATCACATATAGTAAAACTAGAACATAAAGAGCAAAAAGGGAGGAATGGTCATACCCATTACTACTTGGCATGACCACTAGTTTTTCTCCCTTTTCCAAAAATATCTTTAAGTATTTTTTATAGTCTGCGTAGCTCCTCCTTTCAACCTTGTCACTTTCACAATCAAGTGCAATATCCTCAACAATAAGCTTTGGTGTCACACAAAATTTAACACTCCCTATAGCCACATTTCCTTGATGTCGGTAATTGACAAACTTCATAGACAGGGTACTATTAAACCTTTTCATAGCCTAAATATGACTAATAAGCCCAACACATTTAAGTTCATCATAGAGTTCACCATTTTTCAACAACTCCTTGCAATCCCTCAGCTCAACCTTCTTCAATAGACCACCCATGATACGGACTTCCTCAAAGCTAGAATGGGTCTCTTTCGTAGTCATAGTAGTAGGCCCTCTATATCTTTGAACAAGACCAACTAGTAAAGGATTTTTCCATCTCTTTCTAGAATAGAGAAGAAGCTTCTTGAAGAAGCTTGAAGAAGGAAATGAAAACCCTCTGATTAAACTCCTTTTGATAATTCCAATTAATAATTTCTCTAATGTCCAAAATTCCCATAAGAAAATTTTTTGGAGATTTGAAATGACAACTACCATGGAATAAAGGGAAGAAAGCCATGTGATTATATGTGCCAAA
Source organism: Chamaecyparis obtusa (assembly GCA_027943335.1). NCBI lineage: Eukaryota > Viridiplantae > Streptophyta > Pinopsida > Cupressales > Cupressaceae > Chamaecyparis > Chamaecyparis obtusa. The sequence continues at coordinate 52,258 of BSBK01007409.1, read as the reverse complement.
GACCTTGATAATAAAATCAGCATCATCATAATTAAAATAAATATCATTCTACATTATACTAACATTATTAGTTCATGCCATACCAATCCAACTGCCAACCTAAATAGCATCTAAATTCATGGTGTCCAAGTCAAGAACCAAAATCATATTTTTATCACACGACTTACTATTGACATTTCTTAAATACTTGATATCCACCATATCTCATTTTATTTGAAGACTTTTTTTGTCTAAAGTCAAATACATCTCCTTCCTTCCTTTAGCCAAAATATTTTGAATATAGTAATTAACATAAAACTTTTGAACATTGGGGAAAATTCAAAAAGAAACGAAGTATAAGCACACTTCTTACTTTTGTTCTATGACATCATTATACTATCAAAAGGGGTGGAACATTGAATATCCAAAATGATAACAAGAAACATTTTCAACCATAACCTCTTTTCCTTTCATTGGAAAGAATTTCCTTTAACCTTTGAGGGAATGTATATTAAAAGTACCATGCTCCCAATCCTGGGCATTGAGCCCCCAATTTTTCATAAAATCAGTAGCAGAGTTCCCCTCTCTCAAAGTATAGATAATTCTAACCTGGCTAAAACAAGACAACATCCTTTTACAATCATCCATAAAAATTTAAATGTACCAATGGAAACCAGCTTTATTTTGCAGATGATCCAAAATAATTTTGGAATCCCCTTCAAGAATAACTTTGTCATAATTTAGCTCCTTCAAGAATTTTATTCCATACCAAGTAGTCATTGATTTTCCATGGCTATTAGTCTCAATTCCCAAGTTCTTACCAAATCCTTCAATAAAAGTTTATTTCCAGTCTCTAATAACTCCTCCCACAGTAGAGACCCCTAGTTCCCTTTCACACAACCATCCAAATTATATTTTATCCAACCTATTTCCAAAGGAATACAACTAGTAAGCCTTCTTTTCCAAATATTAGTACATTCTATATTCAAGAAGTCCTAATGCACATTCCATATTTGTTTGATTCTTGAGTCAAGAAAAGATGGAAGCACTTTAACCTTCCTCAAGGAACTAGCATTAAGGTTTTATCTAAAGTTTTGTTTTATGATTTGGAACATAATGAATCTAGTTCTCTCCCAATCCCTAAATATTCTATTGTTTCTATCCTTCCATAAATTATGGGCCATGAAAGGGAGAATTTGAGCCCAACGGTTCTTAAGAATTAGGTGATTAAGAGGACTACAACTACATTGATAAATTAGAAAATTCAGAGTACTTGGAAAGACCCAATCCACATAGAGAAGACATGATAAGGTGCTAGATATTAGTTGTAAAGGGTAAGTGAATAAAAATGTGATCAATGGACTCGCATTCATTTTTAAAAAGGATACATATATTGAAAAAATGAAAACCATGCCTATTCATATTATCCACTATAAGAATCCGATATGAATAGTAACCCACCAAAAGCAGTTTATTTTGCGAATAAGGTTGGGGATCCAGACGTGTTTCCACAAATCTTCATTATCTTATATTCTTTCTAAAGCCCTACAATCCAAGATAACATAAAAGGTAATATAATATTTATACCTCCATATCCATTTTTCATAGAGAGCTTGGGAGAAGAGAGCACCGTCAAGCAAAAGCCTAGAAAAAGACCAAAAATCTTCCAGCCATTTCCTTCTTATCACATCAGTAGGATCTAGATTCTAAATCAGAAGTCTTATGAAATTCTTCCAAATAGCTTTAATACCTTCATTCAAGCTCACACAATTATCCACTTGGGTGCCCTATTGATTAGTAAGCCAACCCAATTCCTTCTTATCTTCCATGAGCATCCAACCTATCTTATTCATAAGAGCCTTATTAAAATGTTTGATTATTCTAACTCCCAAACCACCAAATTTTTTTGAGTGAAAAAATTTTCCCATTTAACCAAAGCCATGTGATTATTTTCCTCTATTCCCATCCAAAGAAACTTCTTTTGGATTCTTTCAATTGCATCAGCAACCAAATAAGGAATTTTGAGAAGAGAAAGATAGAACACTAGGATATTTTGCAAATAAGATTTTAATAGCTGAATTTTCCCTCCAAGGCTAAGGAATTTACCTTTTTACCTAGTTAGTTTCCTCTAGAATCTCTCAATGAGGTTATTTAAATATAAAGAGGAGGAAATTTATCAATGAGGGGAAGCCTTGAGTAGGAATTTGAAAGAGGGGCCACCTTACAACCAAGGATCCTAGATAGTCTAGTTTGAAGAGAAATATCATCATTAAAGAAATAAATCTTTCTTTTTTATGTTTATATGTTGGCTCGAGACCTTAGCATAGCTATCAAGGAGCTTCTTCTATTTTTTATCTTCACAGATGTAAGCCTTGCCAAACCTGATAGTGTCATCAAAAAATTGTTAATGGGAGAAGGGATGGAGTTGGGAAGCAGTTCTCACTCCCCTTAGGGTATTGGACTCTCTGCACTTCTATATATTCCTTCCCAACACTTCAGTCACCATTATAAAAAGGCAAGGTGGAAGAGGATCTCTTTGCCTAAGACCTTTAATAGTAGAGAAGAACCTACTTGGGGATCCATTAATCAAGACTGAGTACTTAGTAGTAATGATACAATTCATGATCATGTTGAATAATTTACCTTTGAATCTAAACTTCTTTAAAACCATTTCCATAAATTGTCAATCCACTTTGTCATAAGCCTTAAATATATCCAAATTCAGCATTATACTACCTTTTTTATTAGCTTGTATAGAATGCACAATCTCATGGGTTGTTATCACAACATCCATAATATTCCTACCCCAACAAAGCCTTTTTTAATTATGGGAGATAAGTATGTCCAAAACCAATTTCAGTCCATTAACCACCACCTTAGAGAGGATTTTGTACATAGTATTAAATAGACTAATTGGTCTAAAATCAAACATAGTCTGAGGGTCGGCCACTTTGGGGATAAGGGAAATATAGGTATAATTATGTTTCTTGACCACTTTACCAGTTTTGAAGAAGTCTATCCCTGCATTATAAATATCATCCCCAATTATCTAAGGGCAATACTCCTTGAAGAAATTCAGGGGAAACCCATCAGGGTGTGGCGATTTGAAGGCACCAAAAGAGAAGACAACATTTCTAACTTCCTAGAAAGACACCTGTTTGGATAGGTTTTTATTATCATCTTCATCAATTAAACAAGGAATATCCTCCAACAAACCATCCAGATTAGAGAAGACAAAATTCATAATGTCTTGGTTAGTAGCAAAAAAATTAACAACTTCACTAGCAATGTCCTCCTCCTCCTCAATAACAACACCATTAGGGCATAGCAGCTTCCTGATATGATTTATGCTCTTGTGTTTGAGAGTAGACTGATGAAAGAACCTAGTGTTTTTTTCTTCTTCAATGATCCATTGAACCCTCAATTTTTTCTTCCAAAAAATTTCCTTTTGTTTGTTAAATTTAATCCATTACTCCCTTAGAGTTCTTTCTTGTTGACAGGCATCCTAATCATTTTCTCCCTTCTCCATTATCCTTTGTATATCATTAATTTTACTCACAATATCCTTCTTCCTTGTGAAAATGTTCTCAAATGAAGATTTATTCCAGCCTTTAACTTTCTCCTTAATGATTTTCAGCTTTTTACAGACTTGGATCATAGGAGAATCAGCAACAGGAGTGTTCCATCGGTGTTCAACAAGTCTATGGAAGTCTAGATGAGTGATCCACATAATTTCAAACCTGAAGAGGGAACCTTTTCAATGACCATATTTCTAATCCAACAAAAGGGTGCTATGATCAGATCCAGTTCTAGGATGAGTAGTAAGATAGAAATCCGCAAGGTTGGGCCAATTAGAGGATAAGATGAATCTATCCAGTCTAACCTATATAAGACTATTCCCCTTTTCTCTATTAGACCAAGTAAACTCTGCCCCATGAATATACAAATCAATCATATCCGTGGATGAAAGGAAATCCCCCATCTCCATCATACTGTTATTAAAGTCTTCAGTGTCAGCAGATTTTTCTAAAGGGGAAAGGGGGAATTAAAATCACATCCCATCATCCATTTAACCACATTATTTCCCTCAATAAGAGTAGCTAATGAGTCCCACAAAGACCTCCTTAGAGATATCACATTAGGAGCATAGACATTAATTAAATTCCAAGACATACTGGAAATCACATTTTTAAAAGACACTATCGAGTTGTTATTAGAGAAGTGAAGAAGAGTGTCCTCCACCATACCTACATTCCAGAGCATAGCTAGTCCTCTAGAAGCACCAGAAGAATCAAAAAATTTCTATTTTTCTCCATTATTGACAATTTTCTCAAAAATCTCCTTCTACATTTTTGTTTCCTAAATAAGCAAGATATCAGATTTGTTCTCCTCAATAGCACATTTCAACATGTGTTATTTATTCGTGTTATTCAAGCCCCTCAAGTTCCAAGAAAGAATCTTCCTAACAACTCTTAGGAATATGAATATCCTAATAACTAGACAACCACTCCATGAGTAGTTGAACCACTCCCCCTCCGAGTGGGAACCTCATTTATTATTCTTATTAACATCATGAAAAACCATCCATGGTTCTCTGTTTTCCACTAGCAACATCCTTCACTAATATCTTTCCCTACTCTCTTTCTAAGTTGGCCTACCCTGTTTGGATTCACTACCCACATCTGGTTTTTCCTTTCTCTTCTCTTTTGCTCCCACAACAGTCCAGTCACAGTCCTCACCATCTGTCACTCCCAACAGATTAAACCCTGACAGGAAGGGTCGAAGAGAAACCCAATAGTGAAATTTGTCCCTTAAGTTTAGTGGATCCAGTAAGATGCCTAGAAGACTTTAGAGTCTGATTCAAGTTTTTATCATCATTGATAGTCTTGAGTTCATTATTAATGAGGACATTATTGGCTTGTTTGAAGGTTGAATCTTAAAGAGGAGAGACTTTGTATTCTAGTGAGAAAGGACCTTCTTCTGAAGAACTTCTTCCAAGATCGAAATATTCAACTGTACCACCATTTCCTCCAGAACAGACTCCATGGACAGTTTAAGGACAGAGGCTGAACATCCAAAGTCGCAGCACCCCTACTATTGTTATCCATAGTATTCTCAACAACGGTTATGTTCTCTTTATCAAAGTTATGAGAGATGGGTAGGGAAACAGTAGTCACAAAACCCTAAGCACAAGGGAGCTCCTCAAGAACTAGAGAAGCGCACAATCCACTCTAGTCCCCAGTGGGAGGCAGACCCGTAATGACAAGGTCATATCTAGCCTCATCCGATGAGAGGACAACCGTATCATGATTTTATAAATCCTTTGAAGAAGATTCCCCTAGATTCTTGGGCTTCTCAACCTCATTATTCATAGCAAGAATCTCATTATCCTTCATAGACTCCCTAGGATCCTTGGGTTTATTTATCGCTCCCTTCTGAAATCTGCAAGCATTACTCAAATGACCATGCTTATTACAAAGTTGGCAAAACACAAAGGCGTTTTCATAATCCAGGCATTGAGCCCAGGAGCAATATTTTGATTTGAGCATTATATATGTGGGTAACTCTGTATTCACTGTCACATTAATACAGATTCTAGAAAATAGGAGTCGGGAACGTTGTTGTGTCACCCTATCCACAGCTAGGAGAGAGTCAAAGGAGTCATAAATACCTTTGAACACTTCAGCATTCCAAAATTATAGTGGGAGACCGGGAAGACGCACCCAAGTCGGGGATAGAAAACCCAGATCAGTAAGGGGATCCAGCCCTGGTTTCTATTTACAGAGAGCCAAAATATTCCTCTGATTGCTACCATAAGTCCAAGGACCATTGATTAAGACAAATAGTAAGTCTTCTTTATTGACAAAGCTTAACAGAATCATACTATGAGCCATAACAATGATTTTCACACTTCACTTAAGACTCCAATGGGAAGCAACCTATTTTCACAGCTCATCAATAGAGGGTCTAAAAGACAAGAACTTACCAACCAAAGAAAGCTTCATCTCATTAACAGTCTCTAAAAGAATTTCATCAAGAACTTAAACGGTCGTACCACTAATCTTACAAGATGCACCGTACCCAACTTTCTCGATAGAAGTCTTGATCATGGGTGATTTGACTCCCAACACCTTGTCCACAAAGGAGGATGGAGATACCTGCCAAGAAAAAGAGTCCCCAGAACCGGAAGGCAACACGGAAGAGGTCAAGACAGCAAAACCAGAGGTGGCTGACAAGCCAACGGAGGACAAATCAACAGTGCCAGAACCAGCAAGAAAGTCACCCGAGGTCAAGGTCATAGGACCTGACACCGACTGGGGATGAGGAAGCTTAGAAGAATCCAAGGGGATTGACATCGAAGGCTTCGGGAGAGGCGAACGAGAGACCCAGGAATAGGCGGCCTCATTGCCCTAGGAAGCGGCAGAACGGAATCCTAGCAGAGCGGAAGGGACTCGGCTTTCAGATAGAATGTATTATTGATCAAATTTGAAAAATCCGAAAATATAATAGATTTTTGTGAAAATTTCAGTATCTGTTCTTCATGATCTGCATGTTTTGAATTGAAAACAACAATAAAAAAATCAAAAAAAAAACTTTACATTTTGGCAGATCTGGGAAAAAAAAATATTTGTCTGTTTATGGAGAGCTTAACCGCCCTCCAGTGGAAGTGCTTCTTGACTAAAGAATATTAAAAAATATTAATTTAAACTATGTTAAACAAAAAATATTAGTAAACAAAAATAAATATATCTTTAAATAAAATTATTATATAAATAATCAAAGCCTTATAATTATCATAATGATCTTTAAGCATTATAAAACCTTTATGTCAATTGCCTTAATGCCATGCTAACATTAATAAGATGTCAAAATTATAAAATATGACAAAACCATATTAAAATCAATTATAAAGGAGAAAAACATTGGTATATCTTTATTTAAAGAATATTTCTCTCTATATCTATTTGTAATATAATTTCTATACTCATTTCTCTTATATAAATAAATATGAGCAAGTAACCAGAACATTTTTATATTTAAACTTTCTGATGAATAAACATCGTTAATTTTATTTATTTCTTGATGCATTCATTTAAACAAATATCAAAGCTCTAAGAGCTTTGTAATTTGTCTTATAGATCATATATGAGATAAAGGTGTGGCTCATTTAATAGCTATTCTGATAAGTTGATCCAGATTCATAGGATTGATATCTGAAGTAGGCCCATTAAAAATCCGTTTGGCAAGTAACTTGTTAGCGAGTTCAGTAAGATGATAAGCATCCCAGAACACATATTTTTCTCTATTTTCACAATAAGATGACAACTGAACACATGTTAAAAAGCCCTTGTATTGTCCTTGTCCACAACATCCTTGATTCACCACTTCAAAACCTGCATGCGGGAGAAAAGAATGGAGTCCTTTGAAAATTAAAGTTGAGAATCTAAAACTTAATTCATAAAGATATCGAATCTTCTATTTCATTTAGTAATAAAAAACCATGCTTCTTAAAAATAAATTTCATTTTATTCTAATATATAATATGCAAATGACCTAGATTTGAACTTAGGTTGGCTAGAGCTCTCTGTGCATCTGTCTACTTTAAAAAATCAGTGGATGAAAACTAAATTATTATTTTTTTGATTAATTCAAATGACATGGTCCTGTAAGCAAGAAATGGAGTTCATAGTTAAAGAATGCAGACCATAAGCTTTGGGATTGGTGATGTAATTCATGAGCATATCAAACCCATTGGAGTAGACAAATATAGATCCAGGAAGCTGCTGAGTAAGTTGATTCAGCATGATTTTAAGAGCCCCATTGAAAGTCATTGCATATTGTTGAAGATTACTCACACACTGCCCTGCAGGAGAGCTAAACCTGTTCAACATTGAAGGAGCACATCCAATGGGTCCTAGGCTGCTTACAACAATCTTGCGAGCTCCAAGTGTGTATAGATTCTGTATTAAAGCCAAACCCATCGATCAGTATAATTATAAACTTTGTAAATTGGTTTTTGATGATAGATTATGAAATATGATTCGATACATTGATACAAATAAAATCTACATAATAGAATCCAAAAATTAGACTGACTCTTTTTTTTCATGTTTTCTATTAACGATTTTATATATAAATTATATTCAGAATTATCAGCTTGATAATTTATGTACAAAATACAAAATAATTTAATAGTTATTTGAGAATTTTTCAGTAGTAGTAAACAAACATTTTTTTTTGGAGTAGATCTAAATCAAGGGATAATTTTTTTTTTTAATTTGTGGGAAGAAAGACTTCTCAAATTTTTTAGTCATGTATAAAATTTTAAAAATCAATCATTCTTATATCAGACTAATCAACCATTATGTCAATTATATAAGTTCTATTTAACTAATTTTATTTGAAACTATAAATTCATAAAAAGATAAGAGACAATAAATCAAAATCTTATAAGAGCTGATCTATACCTTCAAATGTTGTCTAAAAGTAGAAATGAGGATCTGGATGTACTCAGAGGGTGTGTAAGCCTTCCACTGATTTGCAGTAGGCAGAAGGTAATTATTAACCCAATCGTTACCTCCAATATTGACATTATATATTGCATTCCTGATCAGTTCTTCTGTTGCAGGCCCTCCTATCAATGCACTCAAAGAGTTCTGATATTGAGAGAACATTTGCAGCTGTCTTGGAATTGTCAGTCTATTTATCTGCACAATAAAGACCATTAAAAATTACACATAGGGATTCCAAAAACCTATATTGATTGTATTCATTAATAATAAAGTCTAAAACAACATTATGTAATGGTAATAGAATATATAGTTGAGAGGGCATACAAAAACAGATCCAGTGTCATCTAGAATGCCACACCCGGCTGATCCAAAATTTACTCCTCTTAGAAGATTATTTCCTCTCATTTGAGGGCTTAGCCATGCCTCGATTGGCTCTGTGCCCATCATATCACCTTTAAGACCACAAGGTTAATAGGACTTGGTTAATGAATATTGATCTGAATTTAACATAAAAGGTCTATTGATCATCAGATAGGTTAAACAACATATTCTGAATTTTGACTTGTTTAGGTGCTTTATCTGAAAGGGCACTAATAGATAGTTCCTACTCAAAAAGTTAGTGTAATTTAAGATGAGCTACCTAAACAACTACCACCAAGTAAACTTGCTATTCTTTGAAAAAACAGCTACCACCAAGTAAACTCAAACATGGTAAGTATAGTTGACAGAAAATAATACATACTCTAAAGACAGGTTAAGTATTTCTTGAATGAAAAACTAGTGTAATTCGAGATGAGTCATCTAAGTAAGTCAGAGTTCAGAATGTGTTATTTAAACAAAACTGTGATAACCATGTAATGGATACAAGATCATATAAGACTCATATACCCGAAATAATATCTATATTAGTATATATTTTATAAGATTGCTGTTAAAAAACAGTTTATAACTTTGAAAAAATAGCTATGACCAAGTAAACCAAAATATGATCAAACATCTTTGACAGAAAATAATGTATAATATAAAGTCAGTTTGAGTATCTCTTGTTGAAAAGACTAGTATAATTTAAGATGAGTCACCTAAATAAATCAAAGTTTAAAGTGTGTTATTTAAACAAAACTGTGATAATCATGTATTGAATACAAGATCAAATAAGACTCGCATATCTAGAATAATATCTATATTAGTAAATAACACAACCATAACCAAATAAACCCATGAATAACCCAATGTCTTTTGACAGAAAATAATACATAATATAAAGTCAAGTCAGGATGAGTATATCTTGTTAAGTGAGGTATGGCTGAACCAGACCCAATGTGAGTCTCAAATAATCTTGACAAAAACTTCCAATTTTTTTCCAAGATTGACGATGTTTGCTAAAACAGCCTTACACTCAAAATATCTCAAATAATCTTGACAAAAACTTCCAATTTTTTTCCAAGTTTGACGATGTTTGCTAAAACAGCCTTACACTCAAAATATCCTTTCAAATTAAAGTGAGTCATAGATGAATATATGGAAAAACTTACTGATAAAGTCTGAGATAAGTCGACCATTGGAAAATCTTCCAGTGGCACCCTGTGGAAAATCAACTCCATAAGGTTTGTAATCACACCTGGCAACGGTGATGAGATAGTTATTATTTCCTTGGTCTACCAGAGAATCTCCAAATACAATCATAGCAGGAGCAGCAGCTTTCACAAATTTTATCCCCCACAGAGCTACCAGGATCATCACCAAAGTCTTCTCCATCTTTAGGATTGTACTATTAGATTAGCCTGCCATATAATAGTTTTATAAAGATCTTAAAATAAAAGAAACCCACTAAATTATGACAGCTACAGATCGATAGGATTGTAAAATGAGATCTCAGCTACCTTAAGAAAATTTTAAAATAATATTGCAAAAGGAAACCTTTCACCACAACATGAGAAATCTGAGTACAACCCACTATGATAATTTTGCAAGAGTATATGAAATTTGCTTAGACTATGAAAGTATGAATTTGAAGAAGGTCGTTAAGAAAGAATTATAAGACTGCCATAAGGAAAAGAAAGTATATTAACGTGTAAACATCACCAAATGGATTAATACCTGAACAAGAAATAATTTTCCTTTGAAAGTTGCCTCTGGTGGATAGTTACAGAGCCATTTCTTTTATGGGTTGTTAATATAAGGTGACCCTGTAATATAGATCGACTGGTAGAGAGAGACAAAGGCCAAAATATAATTGCAACCTAGTAATATATCATTGGTACCCCAAAACAAGCACACATTAATAGCAATCAATAAAACCTGAACAAATGCGAATCAAATAGTGACCTCTAGTTTACTATATTTTGAATGCCATAAAAGAAGATACATTAAAGTCTTACTGGTTAAAATTAATGGCAGGTTTACATAATGCAGTGCCATTACTCTTTCCGACTGTAAGGGATTCTATTCTCTTCTATGTTTTATTACAGAAGAAAGACTTGTGTCACAAGCATACTGAGCATGGATTAATTTCCCAGGTTGGAAATGTTCGACTATCGTTTATTACAAAAGAAAGACTTTTGTCCAGTTGACTGCAACGTTTCAAATTTCTTAAGCTCCTCTAATAAATGCTTTAGCATGGAACCTCTTCTTTTTTCAGCTTTCAAAGTTTTTATTAATTGAAGTTTAAAAATAATTGTATATTACTTTTATAATTCTATAAATAGGTTTTAAGTTGGGAGTTAAAAATGAGCGTTATTAATTTTTCTAAATTTACTTGGAAATGATTTTGATTTTATTTCAATGTGTTGTATTTAGAAAAATTAAAATCGTGATGTAATCACAAAATCTTATACAACACATTTATAACATATATACCTTATAATTAGATCACTAATAAAGCTAGTAAGTATAAAGATATTTAGTAGACCATCTATGAAGCTACTTTCAATGTTTATGTTGATAAGACTCTAATTTCAATGTTTATGTCGATAAGGCTTTTAGAGGAAAACAAATGGCCTAAATTTGAACAAGTGATATTTTCATAGACTTTTTTTTTCAATTTACAATCTAGTAGAAATACTAAAATTCATACTAAATTTAATTTTTAATATCAACATTTTTATTTTCTTAACTTTTTTCAAGATTTACCATAAGAAAATTGTCACAATTTTTATGACATTACTGAGGAAAAATTCAAAGACTAGTATACATATTAGAAAGATAATACATTCAAATGAAATCCAATATTTTATAAATCAGAGCAAACGAAAGAACACTGTGAAATTATAAGATATTCTTAGACAAAGAGAATATAAAAGCAATAGTATACCATTTTGAAATAATAATCTCAAAATATCTATCATATTAATCTTGTTTTTTTCATTCTTATTCTAAGAACATATCAATGATATATTAATATAAAAAAGTTGCATACAAAGGAATTCCCTTGAAGTTACAAAACAAATGCAACCATCCATCTTTTGACAATCCATTCTCTCAAAAATGATTGTAATATAGAGAATTTGTTCAATAATCATGTTATATTATGTACAACATGACTTAACATTTTTTAAGTCCTATGGATTGTCAAAAGGTCCTTGTAAGTGAACATTTTTAAATGCTATCCTTGGAAATTTTCAAGATAAAACATGGGCTACCTCAAATCATTCAACTACAAAAGTGTAACCTATAGTTGTTTGACACCCAAGGTTGAAAAAAGGACAAAGAGGTTGTGCCACCTCCAAGTTGATATTTTATCAAACTCAATAGTCAATGTCAATTTTATCTTTATAGCCAAAAAAAGTGTTCATTATCCCTTGTAGCCAAAGCAATTCAGATGGTCTCAAGTAGCTCTCCTAAATTATTAAAGGGGGGGTAATTTTTGTAGAGAAGTGATGGATATCGTCTCCAAAAATTCAATTAGGTTCTTTCTCCCTAGACTTCAATAAAATCACTACTCTACTCTCTAAGAGTGAGATAATGATGATATGCCTCTTGACTCTATCCATGAATTTCCTCCTAGAATGTTTGAGTTCTTACTATGATTTCTCTAGAAAAAGTTGAACACATGGGATACTTGTCACGCCTCAATTTTCTCTTTTTATAGGAAGTGAGTATTATTAGGTTCATGCTCTTAGTTGATTGTCATGTTATTTGGCTAGTTGAATCTATGTTTTGTAGCAAAAATCATTATCTTAGTCATAGAGGATTCATCACCTTTCTCTCTCTTGGGTGGATTCAACATGTTTTAAATTATGGTTATAACTCTAGTTATCATGTGATCTTCATTCTCTTAATTAGAAATAGATATTCTTTTGGAATCAAAAATATTTATGCTTCCAATAGTTATTTTTATAGATCCTTTTTATGGTGATAGATACTAACTCCATGTATGTCACTACTTGGGTTATGTATAAACTTTAATATGGTTGAGATAGTATATGATAAAAATGAGATGCTAACCTTACACTAGATAGCTAACAAGCAAGAGGTGTTGTATTGCGTGTACAATAAATTGGGTATTTTTAATATCAATATGTGGATTACCACCATAATCAAACCCATTTCTATATGTGGAATAAATTTTGGTCTAGTCCTAACATAGTCTTTCAACATCTAGATCATTTGATTATTTTTATGTACAATCCCTTTTCTCCTTCTCAAATGATTTCTTACTCCTAGTGGAGTCATTACAAAATGTCACCCTATTAAATCAAATTCTTATATAGTTCTTGAAGTATAATGGAAAGTGCGACCTCCTCATATTTGTAAAATATTTTTTTGAATAAGTTTATGTTGAGTCATCAATCCTCACTATCCCACATCAAGTGAATTTGAATCCTTGAATCTTAACTCAATCGAAAAACTAACTAGATCACTTGGTTGATTAGATTCATTCAACATACATCCCAATTCCTCTGCATCTATATAGGTCAACCAATGATCTTTCAATTGTATGCAGACAATGCCATAAACTTGAATCTTTGTTCTAGTCCCTCCTAGTTTATAGAATAGGATAGTAGATCTTCAACATTAGAAGAAGATTGTTGAGAACTATTTTACTAAAGGCACTCAAATTAATGCTAGGTTAAACTAACTTAAATTGGGAGATAGAGCTTCCAAAGAGTAGTTTCTATCCTTTAGTTCTCATCATACATCTCATGACACTAAGAAGATCAAGGATGGATAACTATCCTAAAATATATTCCTAACATTCTCTGAGACTTTGTCAAACACTATGAGAAATGATGCAGGAGCATCTTGGGTTTCCTTGCTATCCTGCTCATCTTTGTTCATTATGCCAGTAAGTGTTGAGTTGCATTCATTGCCAAGTGTTCAGTAAGTCATGTTGCAGTCTTTATCAAGCGTTCCTATATGTGTCAAGTTGTCCAGTGTTGGCCAAGCAATCCTGTATGTTCCGAGTTGTCTAGTGTTGGGTGAGCGTTCCTTCTTGTGCTGAGTGAACATCATGTTTGTTGATACTCAGTTCTTCTTTGACCGAGTCTGTCTATGATTGGTTCTTATTTGGAGTTGACTCATGTATTTAATTTAGGTTGTGAAATTAATGTAAGGATCTTGTCTTGGGATGTGTGCAAACCATTTTGAGGTCGGCCTTCTGGGTAAGTGCACAAAGATGGGGGACCAAAAAGGGGGTATAAGATGCCACTTTTCTCCTAAAATTAGCAAACTCTAAACTTCAACAAGAAATTGAAGATAGTTAGACACAAAATTTTAAGATGCGAAAAAAACAAGAGTTGTAATACTCTGAATCTAGTTCCTAAACTACTAACTTATTTTGAAAATGGTGCAGATTAAGGCCCTCAAAAAGGGGGAGCACAAAAAGTGGTCCTATTTTTTGTCCAAAAACATAACATAGCGTCTAGTGTGCTCCCCCTAAAATGTTAACTTTTTTTTTGAATTTTTTTAATCGCTCTAGTAAGAAGTTAGCTAACACCACTTAGTTTATCCCTAATTTTTTTGGTAATTTTTTTATGAATGTATAATTTTTGATGAATTTACGAAGTGCACACATCCTGAAAACATGAAATTTATGTGTGCTCCCCCTAGAAATCATTTAAAACTAATCAAAAATCAAATTTTCTTTTTTTTAACGTGTGTAGAATGGAGTCTAGTTTCTAAAAATGTAACTTGTTGGAAAATTCGATGAACGAGCCAAAATCTATGCCCAAAATATTGCATGTTGGTTTTTTACAAAAAAAAAACATACACACAAAAGAAATTAGAGTTGAAAAGCTTAACATAATCAGAATTCAAAATAAATTATATGCTTAGATAGCTAACAGAGAGATCTACAATATCACATCATCTAATTTTTACGTTCTTGAGCCACGAGTAAACCTAACGAGGATCACACAGAAAAAGATGTCATTTTTTTGTATGTTTGCTGGAAAACAAGTCTCAGACCTATTTCAATCATCCAAGCCTTTGGGTTGGATCTCCAAGGCAAATCCAAGCCTTAGGATTGGTAAATTCAAATCCCTTACAAAGCGTGCATGCCCTATAGAGCGCATGCGCTATAGGGCAAGTGCACTATTTAAATCTATGACTTTCATATCACATGCGATCTATGAAAGTCATAGATTTAAATAGTGTGCACGCCCTATAGGGCGTCCGCCCTATTTAAGACATAGATTTATATAGTGATGAGAAATAGTCACAGAGAGAGAGAGAGGGAGGATTTATACAAATATTATACTTTAAGTTATATTTGTATAAATTATAAAATATAATAATTACAGGATGTTTGGGATAGGTTCCAGCTTCATAGGAGTTAAGATGCAGATTGTAGATTCGAAAAAGTCCAGACTTAGCCAAATTTCAGGATTCAGCAAGCCTTCAGTAGGGTTACCTCCCACAATCCATCATGGATTTCTAAGGTCAAACTGAAGCTGGCAAAAGGATTCCCAAAGGGTTTTAACTTGTTTTATCACAAATCACATGGAAACGACCCCATCACTCTCTCTCTCTCTCCCCTTCTCTATATCTCCTTCCCCTTCTCTCTCTCTCTCTCTCTCTCTCTCTCTCTCTCTCTCTCTCTCTCTCTCTATATATATATATATATATATATATATATATATATATATATATATATATCCTTCCCCTTTTCTCCTACTCTCTCCATTCTCTCTCACTCTCCCCTTCTCTCTCTCTCTCAGAGAGAGAGAGAGAGAGAGCAAGGGAGGGAGAGAGAGAGAGAGAGAGAGAGAGAGAGAGAGAGTGGGGGGAATATAGAGGGCAGGAAGGTGGGAGAGATCATATGTGTGTGTGTGTGTGTGTGAGAGAGAGAGAGAGGGGTTGAAAGAGGGTAATAAGGGAAAATATAGAGGGTATGAAGGTGGAGGGAGAGAGAGAGGGTCGAAACCAAGTGATTTGTGATAAAACGAGTTAAAACCCTTTGGGAATCCTTTTGCCAGCTTCAGTTTGACCTTAGAAATCCATGATGGATTGTGGGAGGTAACCTTTCTGAAGGCTTGCTGAATCCTAAAATTTGGCTAAGTCTGGAATTTTTTGAATCTAGAATCTGCATCTTAACTCCTATGAAGCTGGAACCTATCCCAAACATCTTAGAAGTATTATATTTTATAATTTATACAAATATAACTTAAAGTATAAGAAATGAAATAAATCAAACTTATACTTAAATGTTATATTTGTATAAATCCTCCCGCCCTTGAAGTGGAAAATGAGTTTTTATGGTTGTGCAGTTGTTCTCTCTCTCCCCCCTTATCACCCTCTCTCTATCCCTTATCTCTCTCTTTCTAGTTTTTCATAGAGCGCACACGCTATTTAAGAATATGGATTACACTTTTGTGGTTTTGCATAGGGTGTACGGGGAGTGGAAAGTTTGTGGTTTTACAAAGTGTGTGCACCCTATTGGGTGCACACACTATAGTTTGAATTTCCCAAGCCTAAGGCTTGGGCAACCCAAGCCATAGTGCGCATGCCCTATAGGGTGCGCGCACTTTAGTGCGTACGCACTATGGTCGATGGGGGACCAAAAATAAAAGTGGCATCTTTTTGGTCCCCCATCTTTGTGCACTTACCCTTCTATTATGTAATGATCTAGAATCTTTTGTAAGTTGTTTTGGCAAGTATAAATAGGGGTGTATAGGTGTAGAGGTGTAGAAGAGAGGAGATGAGAGGTGAGATAGAGAAGATAGAAATAAGGGATAGAGTCTAAGTCCAAAATTTGATAAATCTTGTTGGTCGTAACCCAGAAGGCCTCATAGCTAGGTATGTATGGGGATAATTGGATGACTTAATAAATTAGTTGGTGTTTCTTCTCTCCTTAGTGTTTTTCTTTGTGTTGTTTACTTCCCTTGAGTTTACTTTGCAAGGTGGTTGGATGGTTAGGTGTGCCTTTGGCCCTAGCTATTCAGGTTCCTCTTTATGCCAGGTGGTATCAGAGCATCAAGTTCATCCTTGGGGATATTGGATCATGTAGAACCCTGAGTTGGATTTGGTTGTAGCATGGGAGATCTACAGATTTGAATTATAACTTGCAGAGGGTTACGATCTTGCAAGAACCTATTTTTCAACATGGTTCGAGGTAGAGGAAATTTTGATAATGCCATAATAGACATATTAAGACAAATTGTAGCTAGATTAGATGCTATGGAGACAACTCATAGGAGAGGATCACATCTTAATGATGTGAGTGATGATGAAGCGATGGCACCAGACCCTAATCTAGAGCCTGTGGAAGATCAATAGGAGGAAAGATTATTGAGAGTATTGACTAGGGTGCATTCAAAGCTTGTTTTTGAAGTTATTCCTTATGATGGCAAGTTGGATACTAATGTTGTGTTGGATTGGATCTTTGATATGGAAAATTTCTTTGATTTTGAAAGCACTCCTAATAATAGGAAGGTGAAATTTCCAATCACTAGGTTGAAAGGTCATGCCTCGCTATGGTGCGAGCATTTGCAAACTGATAGACAAAGAAGAGGAAATGAAAATATCAAAACCTACTTGAAAATGGTGAAAATGGTGAAGAAAAAGTTCCTTCCTGCTGATTAACAAGTTAGCTTGTTGAGGAAGATGAAAAACCTTAGACAAAAGGACATGATTGTGAAGGAATACACTGAGGAATTCTATAGATTGGACATCAGATTTGGACATGTGGATGATGACTAAAGATAAAAGCAAGACTGAGTGGAAAGGTGGTAGTTCTTACTAAGGAGGTACTAGTTCATATCGAGGAAGAGTTAGTTCTTATTCTAGAGGTGGTTTTAGTGGTAATTGTTTCAGATGTGGCAAAGAAGGGCATAGATTCTTTGAGTGTAGACACTCTAATGGAAATGAACAAATTCATAGAAATGCTATGGTAGAAGAGGATCTTGAGGGTTCACCGCAGTGGACCTGAGGTTGGAGAAAACTTGATGGTAAGGAGAATTTTGTGTAACAAAAGAGTTGATGAAAAACCTGTCCTGAGGAGAAGTCTTTTCAAGACCATGTGTAAGATGGAAGGAAAATGTTGCAAAGCGATTGTTGACAATAGAATTTCAGAAAATTTGGCATCAGAGGAGCTAGTTACAAAGTTACAACTATAGAGGTTGAGACACCCTAAACCCTATCATGTTTCATGGATCAAGGATGAGCATAAATGGTTGGTAAGTGAGCAATATATTATGAAATTCAAGATTGGAAATTACTTTGATGAATTTTTGTGTGATATTATGCCTATGGATTGTTGTCATATTTTGTTGGATAGACCTTTACAATATGATAGACATGATGTGCATGATGTTATATTGAATCAATATACTCTTTGGGTAAATGGAAGAAACAAAACATTGTTACATTTGATTGAGGTTCCAGATGAGATAAACCATACTACTGTGAGAATTTGCATGGTTAATGGAAAGCAATTTGAGAAAGACATGAAGAAGAACCAAGTATGTTTTTATATAATTCCTAAGGGGCCGATTTGGTGTAGTAATGGCCGATAGATAGAAAATAGTAATGCCTAAGTGATGGAAAATAGTAATCACTGAGAAATAGAAGACAGTAGAGACTGAGTCCCAGCAGAAATTGAAAACTTGCTAATTAAATACAAGGGGATTGTTGCAAAGGATATTCCTGATATTTTACCACTAGTAAGAAGTATAATTCATTGTATGGATCTGATTCCTGGAGCTAGTTTTCTAAATAAAGCACCATATAGATTGACACCTACTAAGAATAAAGAACTTAATAGATAAGTGCAAGATTTTTTGTAGAAAGGTTTGATCAGAGAAAGCTTGAGTCTATGTATTGTACCTATTGTGCTAGCACCTAGGAAGAATGGAGAATGGAGAATGTGTAATGATTCCAGAGCTATCAACAAGTTAACAGTAAAGTATAGGTTTCCTATGTCGAGGATGGATGACATAATAGATTGTTTGAGTAGAGAAAATCATTTTACCAAGATTGATTTGAAGAGTGGTTATCATCATATCAAAACTAGAGAAGGTGATGAATGGAAGACTGCTTTCAAGAAAAAAGATGGTTTGTATGAGTGTTTGGTTATGTCTTTTGGTTTGACTAATGCACCTAGTACTTTCATGAGGTTGATGAATGAAGTTCTCAAGAGATTTTTGGGTAAGTTTTTTTATTCTTTATTTGGATGATATTCTGATATTCATGTTTCCCTAATTTTCCTTCCATTCAAATTTGGCCTTGGTTTTTATGTCATACCTTCATCTCCTCAGTCCTATGAGAGACTCCAAAAAATTTCATGGCTTTATCTACTTCCCTCTGGTCTCTGCAACTATTTTTAGGTCCCTGGCTAGGTGAAAAGTCCTTAAAAAATTCATAAATATAGCCGTTGGATCAAATATACCCCTAAAGCCCTAGCCTTTATTCTATTTGGTCATTACCTTTTTGGTCACTTAAGTTCCCAAATTCCCATGTTTACTTTAATCCTATTGGCTGGTCGTCGGTTCTCTTATTTCCCCGGTGGTTACCTTTTCCATTCGGCGATTCAGCGACTGCAGTGATTCTCTCAGTCGCTTAATGTTTCATGGTGACTACTAAATGGCTCGTGACTCAGTGAGCAATTAACATTTCCTTTGGTCACATGATCACTTAATGCTTTGGCGGTCTCAGATTTATGGGGTCACAATCCCGAAGGATCAATGATCGTCGTAAGTTCACGAAGGGTCTGTCAAAGGCTTGTGATCTTGCGACAACCGTTGATTCTTCCAAGTGTTCTGCACTTCAAACTTGTGCGGGTCCATTGCCACATCATCCTATGTGGAAGCTCCTGATTGGCTGAGGATTGTGATGTGTAATCTTGTCAGAGCGGGCCCGACAGACTGTGTTTAGATGATCCTATGGCTGGCGCATGATCTCATGGCTTGTGTCAAAGCCATGAGATCATGCGCCAACTGTCGATTTCACTTTTTTGTCAGAGCCTTGTGGGTGGGTCCTCATTTGCTGATGTGCTCATCTTCTATTGGTCCACATAGCGATGACTAAGATTTAAGGTGGGGCTGTGTCAAAGTCTCTACAAGGATGTCAGAAGGATGAAGATCAATGGTTGGCGTATCTTTGCAAAGAGGTTTTCTGACACATGCAATCATGCACCAACCGTTAGATCTACCAAGTGTTCAGGTCCTGTCAATGGGTCCAATGCCAGGTCAAGGTGACATGCCATCTTTTGATTGGTCAAAGTAAAGAGAAAATCTATGGGGCCAGTGCCGCGTGTTGCTGACTTGCTCGAATATGAGTGGTTGTCGTATGTTGATGAGGATTTGTAGGTGGACCCATGTGTTAGTAGGGTCCCAGTTCTAAAAGGATCTATGGCTGGCGCATGATCAGAAGGAATATTCGAGGGCCATGAGATCATGCGCCCGCCGCTGGATTGGAATCTTGTTCTCAGTGGGTCTGATGTTGGAGAAGTGCTGAGGTGTATGCCTGTAGAGTGGTTAGAGAAAATAAAATATTGCCAAATGGCAAGTCTGGGCCTGGGGTTTAAATATTTCTTCGTGACTTAAAAAAGACAAAAAATCAGGTGGGTCCAAGCTGACAGGTGTGCCGATGTGCTCAATTCTCATTGGTCCAAGCATGTCGAGGTGGACATTGACTTTTCAAAGGAGGTTCACATTTTTTTTCAAGTGCATCATAGTCGTTCATCTGTCGGGAAGGGTTTCTCATTGACGTTCATGTTTTAATTGCAGACCTACTAGCCGTTATGATTTGAATTTGAATATCTCTACGAGGGTTTTTCTATTCTTCTTCTCTTTTAGCCATGCACGACATCAAGTAGCTCAGGAAATAAAGTCTCGGGATGGTTTTGGTTGTGAGGATGATAGAAGTGACTTTTGGCCGGTGTCTGCAGGGTCCTTTGCCACGTTTTCATAATAGGAGGTGCTAGAAAGAGTTGGCGCCACCTTTTGAACAGTACTGTTACCCAGGGAAATGAGATCAGATTATGAGCCTTCATAGCTTAGTGGAGTTGCAGGTGGGTAGATGAGTCGAGGTGGTTGTGTCTGTAGGTGAGTCTAGTACAGCAAGATCAACATGCAAAGAAGGATTTGATCTGATAGCCAGACATTCTTAGAATTTGATGATGGGTCATCAGTATAGCTAGGGTTTGATTATAGTATTGTAAAATCTTGTAACCTTAGGTTAATTTTTGACTCCTGTCTGTGGGCAACAAGAGGTATATAGTTCTTTTTTGGAGCTTTTGAGCAGAGAGTTGGACAATTGTAAAAGAATTTCACTTTTCTTAAGGGTCATCTGTGGTATCATTTCTACCCTCTGGCTTATACAGTTGTAAATCTTTCATTGATAATTCAAATATTGTAGAGGTATTTTGTGACAATTCTTCATGTCCCTATGCTTCCTTGTCTAAATCATCTCTTAATGAATTGAAGTCTATGCATGTTTTCAATGACAACTTAGGGTTCCTGATCCCTCTTACTTTCTATAATTGTGTGTGTTATTGTGTTTGATCTGATTTAGATGTTTTTGTGGGTATACTTCAGCCCCCTAACAGTCTTGTCTCAATCCTACACTAAGTTGCAAAAGTGAATGTCTACTTGCAGGTCATAGGTTGTGTCTTATGTTCAAGCCCTCCTATGAAACACTTATGCAAGCCTATTCAGTAAGTTGTGACCTACTAGACCTAAGCCTTTCATTGATTCTATCCCTCTATACTGTAATTCATACCCCTAATTTCGGTGTATCACCTAGTAGGTAGTTTGCTTTCAGTAATTTCCCTTTCCAAGCATTCCTTCTATCCCTTTCCCTCAAAATTTTTACTTTTTATGTCTAGAAGTAAATTAAGGTGATTATCCAAGAGAAACCAGCCTAGAACCTGGAGGTCTCATCTTAGTTAGCATAGGTCCCACAACCTGGAGATAATTCCCATGTTATACTAGGTTATCAAGACTATGAGAGCTTTAAACAAGGGTGCAAACTTAGTGTATACCAATTCAATAGGACTAAGGAAGAACACCTTGAGCATATTCAACAAGTGTTGCAAAGACTGAAAGAGGAGAAGCTACTAATTAATTTGAAGAAGTGTTCCTTTATGCAAGAAGAGATTGTGTATTTAGGATTTGTAATTTCATATGATGGTTTGAGAATGGACCCTGAGAAGGTTAGAGAAATTTTGCAGTGGCCTACACCTGAGAATGTGGGTGAGGTAAGATCATTTCATGGTTTGGT
The DNA here is from genome assembly GCA_027943335.1 of Chamaecyparis obtusa. Lineage (NCBI taxonomy): Eukaryota > Viridiplantae > Streptophyta > Pinopsida > Cupressales > Cupressaceae > Chamaecyparis > Chamaecyparis obtusa. The sequence goes on along the minus strand of BSBK01007409.1, from coordinate 30,107 downwards.
TAGTTTTTACAGAAATGTCATTAAGAATTTCAGTTTTGTTTGTAATGGTATGACTGAGACTATGAGAGGAGATAAAAAGGATTTTTAGTGGACACATGGAGCTGACGAGAGTTTTGAGACTTTGAAACAAAAGGTTGTCAAGTTACCTGTGTTAGCTTTGACTGATTTCAATAAGTTATTTCAAGTTGGGTGTAATGCAAGTGGTAGTGTAATAGGAGTTGTGTTGAGTCAAGAAGGTAAACCTATTGCTTTCTTTAGTGAGAAGTTGAATGATGCTAAAAAGAAGTATTATGTGTATGATCAAGATTTTTATGCTATTGTTCAAGCTTTGAAAAAGTGGAGACATTATTTGATTCCTAAGGATTTTATGTTTTATACTAATCATAAAGCTTTGTAGTATTTGGGAAGTCAACATAAGTTGAATCGGAGACATATGAAGTGGGTTGAATATTTACAGAGTTTCACATTTGTGATCAAGCATAAGAGTGGAGTTACTCACTGAGTTGTAGATGCACTGAGCAAAAGACATTCTTTGTTGACCGAGATGAAGGTTGTAGTTATTGGTTTTGATGAGATGAAGGAGTTGTATGATACTGACCCTAATTTTTCTGAGGCGTGGAGAGAGTGAAGAGCACCAAATCTAGCATAAGAACTGAGTAATTTTGAGGATTATTTCATCCAAGAAGGTATGTTATTCAAAGGAATTCAGTTTTGTGTACCAAGAAGTTCCATGAGGATTAATTTGATTAAGGAAAAGAAATGTGGTGGATTGGTTGGACATTTTGGAATTGATAAGACATTGAGTTTGCTTAAGGAAAAGTATTATTGGCCACATATGTATAAGGATGTTCAAAATTTTGAAAGGAGCTATGGAATTTGTCAACTTGAAAAAGGAGTAAGTCAGAATAATCGATTGTATACACCTATTTGTGTTCCTGATAAACCTTGAAGTGACATCAATATGGATTTTGTTCTTGGATTACCTAAGACAGCAAGAGGGTATGATTCCATATTTGTTGTTGTGGATAGATTTTCTAAGATGGAACATTTTATACCATGTAAGAAGACATCAGATGCAATGCATATTGCTGATATTTTCTTCAAAGAGATTTTTAGATTGCATGGATTACCAAGAAGTATTATCTCTGACCAAGATAGAAGGTTTGTTGGTTATTTTTGGAGGCCTTTGTGGAAGAATATGGATACTGAGTTGAGTTTTAGTTCTACATTTCATCCACGGACAGATGGAAAGACAGAGGTTGTCAATAGAAGCTTGGGTAATTTGTTGAGATGTTTAGTTGGAGATAAGTTGAGTAATTGGGATATGGTATTGGCACAAGATGAGTTTGCATATAATAATTTTGTGAATAGGAGTACGGGAAAAACACCTTTTGAGATTGTTACTAGAATGCAGCCTAGAGGAGTATCATATTTGAGGGATATTATTGGTGAAGAAAAGAAAAGTGTTGAAGGGGAAGTATTTTATGAAGTCTTTACATGAGGAAGTAAGTTGAAGTTGGAACAAAGTAATCAGAAATATAAGGAAAATGTTGACAAGTCTAGGAGACATCATGTTTTTGAAGTGGGTGATGAGGTGATGGTTCATTTAAAGAAGGGTAGATTTCCTGTTGGAACATACAATAAGTTGAATATGAAGAAGTTTGGTCCTTGTAGAATTTTGAGAAAGTTTGGTAGTGGTAATGCTTATGAAGTTGAGTTAACTGATGACATGGATAAATCTCCTATATTCAATATTTTTTATTTGCATAAGTATCATGAGTTAGATGATGAAGTTTTTATACTAGATGATTATCCTTAGAAGTAGGTTGAAGAGGTTGAATAGATATTGCATCAGAGGATTGGTAAAAAAATAAGAGGAAAAGATTACTATGAATATTTGGTGAAGTGGAAAAATAGACCAGTTGAAGATGCTACATGGATTTCTCAGTCTAAGTTGGATTCAGCTCGGGTTGTGACATCTCAATGATTTAGGAGAATCATTTCTTTCAAACCCGATTGTCTGATGTAGGAGCATCCTAGGTTGCCTTATTATTCTGTTCATCTTTGTTCATTTTTCCAGTAAGTGTCGAGTTGCAGTTATTATTGAGCATTCAGTAAGTGCTGAGGTGCATTCTTTGTTGAGTGTTCCTATATGTGCCAAGTTGTCCAGTCTTGGTCGAGCATTCCTGTATGTGTCGATTTGTCCACTGTTAGTCAAGTGTTCCTTCATGTGTCAAGTGAACCTAATGTTTGTTGATACCCGGTTCTTCTTTGACCATTTTTGTCTGTGATTGGTTCTTAGTTGGAGCTGACTCATGTATTTAGTTTAGGTTGTGAATTTAATTTAAGGATATTGTCTTGGGATGTGTGCATACTATTTTGAGGTCAAACTTCTATTATGTAACGATCTAGAATCTTTTGTAATCCTTTTTGGCAAGTATAAATAGGGGTGTCTAGGTGTAGAAGAGAGGATAGGAGAGGTGAGATAGAGAAGATAGAAAGAAGGGATAGAGTCTAAGTTTGGAATTTGATAAATCTTGTTGGTCGTAACCTGGAAGGCCTCACAGCTGGGCATGTATGCGGATAATTGGATTAATTAATAAATTAGTTGGTGTTCCTTCTCTCCTTGGTGTTGTTCTCTATATTTTTTTCTTCTGTTGAGTTTACTCTGCAAGGTGGTTGGATGGTTAGGTGTGCCTTTGGCCCTAGCTATTCAGGTTCCTCTTTGCACCAAGAAATCTCTTACAACCTTTGAAAAATATCTTGAAAGGGAATAAGCCCTTTCAAAATGCTTCTAATTTGTTCCTTGTCAAATTTCCTCCTCACAATAATCCATTTATGGTCAAAGACTCTTAATTTTTTATCTCAAAGAGGTTTCTCATACCATGGCCAATAAGGACCAATCTTGATTGTGATGCTTTTCATTGTGGTTTTTACAAGGCCCTCAATGATTATTTTGGTGAGGTCCTACATAAAATTTATCCCAAATCAAAAAAATTAAACATCATGATTATATCTAAGTCTAGATATTCAAAGGATATCTAGAATTGGAGGCTCATCAACTTGCTTAGCATTTCTTATAAGATCATTGCCAAAGCTCTAGCTTTGAAATTGTGTCATCTCCTTCCGCAAATAGTGTGCCCAAAGTATAGTGGTTCATTAAATCCATATACATCCTTGATAATACCATTATGGTTCAGGAATGTATGGAATGGGCTAGAAACTATCAACAAAAGATACTATTATTTACAATTGATTTTTCCAAGGCCTATGATTGTATTGAATGGTCATTTATTCTAGCCATGCTTAAAGCTCTACAATTTGAGCCCCACTTCATTCATTTTTTTATCATGCCCTTTGATTGATGTCTTGAACTCCATTACATCAATGGCCAACAATCCAATGTCTTTAGACTTTTCCAGTTCATTTTATAAGAACCACCTTAAAAATAAAATAATAAATTGTATATAATGAATAGACTTGTATAAAATATATAAAAAAGATGGACAATTTTCATGATGTCTTGCTACACATGTTCAAAAGGTTGAATTTTCAATAGGAAAATATTTCCTTTATTTTACCAAGACCTAAAACCCTTGTGCCAATTAAAGCCTTGAACCAAATTACCCATCTTTTTAAATCATAATATAAGATGTCACTGCATGGTTTGACTCATTGAATCAACAAAATAATTTAAATTGAAGATCTATTCGATATGGAAGGAAATATTTTTATGGGGTTGCTCCTATATAGTCAAAGATATTGTGGAAAATTTTAGTGTCAAAATATATTGTTGTTTGGGAGATTTTAAAATTTTAAATTTTCTCAAACTAATTTTTGGAAACAGTTAAAATATGAGATGAGTTTGGATATCTTGGAAGGGAAATAAGTATTTCAGTTTTTGGTCTGGAGTTGTTATATATCACTTGATTAAGTTTTTGAAATTTTCAAATTTTAAATTTCTATAAATTAATTTTTGGAAACGGCTAAAATATTAAATGAGTTGGGATATCTTGGAAACAACTAAAATATTAAATGAGTTGGAATATCTTAAACAAAAATAAGTGATGGGGTTTTGCTCCAGAGTTATTATATCTCATTAGATTGATTTTTTAAGATTTTAAAATTTTAATTTTTTATAATTTATAAAAACAATAAAGATAAAATGAGTTTGAAAATTCTTTGAGCAAATTTTAAGTGATTGGATTTTAATCTAAAATTATTATACATCATTTAATTGATTTTTTTAGAAAGATAAGTTTTCCATTGAAAGTTGTAATATTCTCACCTTTCTCCTCGTTTCCCCAATGCAAAAGCCTCTAAAAATCATGTGTGATCTCAAGGGAAAAAAATATTAAATGTAAAAATTTATGAAGTTATGAAACTGTTATTAGAATTTGACATGGTTGACAAGGTTGTCACAACCATTAAATTTCTCAAAATTGAGTTTTAAAGCAAAAAATGGAAGTTTCATATGGTTTTGAAACCCTTAGCGACTTCCAAAGTGGGTGTGAGAACCACTAAAAGGGCCAACACATGTTTTTGGAACTTCCTCCCAATGAGTTGTTTCAAACAAATGTGGGCTCACTGCTCCATGATTGCAACATATGTAAAAAATTGTATTCATTGAAATGACTTGAAAACTTTCCAACAATTGTGAATGGTAGATCTAAATCAAAACATTAGATTTTTAAATACCCTGGTAGGCATAGGAATTTTACAAGTGGGAATAATATGTGAATTAAAAACCTTAGTCAGTAGCCAATGTGATGCCAACGTACTCTAATATTGATTGAAATGTTGAACAACGGAAGGTATCATGCAGCTCAATATTAGGGAGTGTGAAATGGTGATATCCTATATTAGGAATTTCAATGTGATATCCTGTATTGGGAATCTCCATGTATACCATCAGCGTAACTGTCATAAAAGTCATCGTTCGTTGACAAAAAGTACATGTAATTGGGAATAAGAAATCTTTTCCATTGATAAGAGTATTTAAAAGAATTTTTTTTATTTCAAACTTTTTTTATATTATACTTAGTCTTTTTTAATACTTACTTTAGTCTTATATTATATTATATGTTCAGTTAATTAGTTCTGGTCCATGGCTAATTAGAGTTTGGCTAATGTTTAATTAAAAAAAATTAATTAATTTAATTGTGCTGAGAGGCGTACCTATATAAGGGGAGCACAAATGGGAATATCAACACAAGAATATGTTAAAAAAGATTCTTTCTCAATAAAAATTATTAGATTAAATAAATAAGTTACAAAACTATTAATAGCTGGCCGAAATAATAGGAAGACAAATGGAAAGGCTGAAATAATGGGGCCCAAAATAATAGGGGCGCCACATGGATAAAGAATAAATTTAAAAAAATTAATTTAAATTTGAAATTTGGAGAGGCAAAAGAATTAGAAATGACACATTTTGGGGAATATGAAGAGATGCTCTCAGATTATAAAAGAGTGTCTCTTCATTTTATTTGTTATTTTGTTTCATTTGTTGTTTTGCAGAGTACGAAGAGGTGGAGAGTTTTGGAGGAGCCAAGAGTAGATTGAATTTTGGAGTAAGTTTTTTGCAAATGATATTATTGTTTTGTATTTTAATTTTTCATAGATTTAGTTTCAATTGATTAGTATGTTTGATTTAGATTTGCATTTAAAATAGTTTGATTTACATTTACACGTATCATTTTGAGTTTCATTTAGATTTGCATGTTTGATTTAGATTTTCATTTTAAATAGTTTGCATTTTAGATTTAGATTTGTATTTTAAATAAGTTTTATTTTATATTTAATTTTGCATTTTAAATCATTCTCAAATAGTTTTCAATTTTGCATTACTTTAATTTGTTTAGTTTCTTAAATGTTTCATTTAACAAACTAAAAAAATTAAAATTATTGTTAATATTTTACATTAACTATCTAATTTTATTTTAATATTTTTAAAATTAAAAATATATTTTAAATGTTAATATTTATGTCGTAATATTTGAAACGTGGAAGGCAATGCCGCCATATTTCAAGCATTACAATGTGGATGGAAATGTCGCCATGTTAATGAAATTTGTATTCAATTAATCTTAATAGTTTTTTTTTAAATTAGATTAAGCATACATTAGTTTAATTTATTTTATTTCTTAAATGTTACATTTTTAAAAAAAAAATTGCATTAATATTTTAATAGTTTGTATTTTTTACATCATTAACATAAATTAATAGTTGGTTGAAATAATAGGAAGGCAAATGGCAAGGTTGAAATAATGGGGTCTGAAATAAAAGGACCTGAAAAAATAGGGGTGCCACATGGATGAAGAATATATATATATATATATATATATATATATATATATATATATATATATATATATATATATATATATATATATATATATATATATAATTTGGAGAGGCAAAGGAATTAGAAAATGTACCTTTTGGAGAATATGAAGAAACGCTCTCAAATTATTATAAAAGAGTGTTTCTTCATTTTATTTGTTGTTTTGCAAAGTATGAAGAGGTGGAGAGTTTTGTTGGAGCCAAAAGTAGATTAAATTTTGGAGTAAGTTTTTTGTAAGTGAGATTGTTGTTTTGTATTTTAGTTTTACATAGGTTTATTTTCAATTGATTAGTATGTTTTATTTAGATTTGTATTTAAAATGGTTTGATTTACATTTGCATGTTTTATTTTGATTTGCACGTTAGATTTACATTTGCACATTTGATTTACATTTGCATGTTTCATTTAGATTTGCATATTTCATTTATATTTTCATGTTTCATTTAGAATTGCATTTTAAATAGTTTGCATTTTACAATTAGATTTATATTTTAAATAGTTTGCATTTTAGATTTAAATTTACATTTTAAATAAGTTTTATTTTATATTTAATTTTGTATTTCAAATAGTTCTCAAATAATTTTCAGCTTTACATTACTTTAATTTGTTTAGATTCTTAAATGTTTCATTTAACAAATTAAAAAAATTAGAATTATTGTTAACATTTTCTATTAAGTATCTATTTTATTTTAATATTTTTAAAATTAAAAATATATTTCAAGTGTTAATGTTTATATAATAATATTTGAAATGTGGAAGGCAATGCTGCCATGTTAATGAAATTTTGATTCTATTAATCATATAGTTTACATTTTTTACATCATTAGCATAAATTAATTTCATCATTAATGTGGATGGCAATGTCGCCATGTCAATGAAATTTTAATTCTATTAATCTTAATCATTTTAAATAAAATTAGATTAAGCATAGATTAGATTTATTAATTGTTTAAATATTTGAATTATTGGTAACATTTAACATTAAAAATATATTTGATTTTAATATTTTTAAATTAAAAATATATTCTAAATATTTATTTTTATGTAACTTAATGTTTGAAACGTGGAAGGCAATGTCATCATATTTCAAGCATTACAATGTGGATGGCAATGTCATTATGTAAATGAAATTTGTATTCAATTAATCTTAATAGTTTTTTTAAAATTAGATTAAGTATACATTAGTTTAATTTATTTTATTTCTTAAATGTTACATTTTTTTAAAAAAAAAAAATTACATTAATATTTTAATGGTTTGTATTTCTTACATCATTAGCATAAATTAATTTTATCATTAATGTGGATGGCAATGCCACTATGTTAATGAAATTTTCATTCTATTAATCTTAATATTTTAAAAAAATTAGATTAAACATACATTAGATTTCTTAATTATTTAAATATTTGAATTATTGATAATATTTAACATTAAGAATATTATTATTTTTAATATTTTTAAATTAAAAACATATTCCAAATATTTATGTTTATGTAGTAATGTTTGAAAAGTGGAAGGCAATGTCGCCATATTTCAAACATTACAATGTAAATGTTTTATCTTATTTTCATATTTTATAAATGTTTCATTTAAGGATTCTATTATATCTTTTTAATCAGAAAAAACTCAAAAAATATTATTTTCTATTAAGGATCGTATTATATCTTTTTAATAAAAAATTAAAATATTTATTTGTGCTGTCATAATGCAAAAGGTATAACTAATGGATTGTGATTTTGGAATAAAAGTAGAAGTATCTTGTGATAAAGAGGGTTTTGAGGGAGTCTGGTTTCTTGCAACAGTAGTAGGATATGTGAGTAATGCAGACAGTGCTAAGTTTGTCATTCAATATGATAATTTTATAATAGATGAATAGTCTTCAGAGCCTCTTATTGAGGAGATCTTCTATGAACATAGTAGACCCGCACCTCCAATAATTAGTTTGCCTCAATAAATTCCACTTGACTTTGTTGTAGATGTATTCGACAATGATTGTTTGTGGATAGGTGTTGTTGATCAATTTCAATCTCCTCTTACTCAACAACATTTTTTTGAAATCTACTTCCCTTATACTCAAAGTTCACAACCATATTCTTGTGTCTAGTTATGTCAATCAAAAGATTAGGTTTGAGGATGATGGTTACAAAAAGAATAGTTTTGAATAGCTCATTATTTCTTTTTGTATAGAGAACCACTACCTGTTAAAGGGGTTGCATATTTTTTTGGCATTATTGTTATCTTTTGTATTGAGATCCACTAGCTCTTAAAGGAGATCACCTATTTTTTAGTGTTATTCTTTTGTATTGTAAAATGGGAGATCATGTATTGTCATATTTTGCAAAAAATGGTCCTTTAGACCATTTCTTTTTCACATAATGTATCCAATATTCTTATAAATAAAATATTCATTTGCAAGAATATATTATAATATTTTGTGTCTCCTTTTCTTCATGTTTCCATATTTCTTATAAATTTTCCACTTTAATATTCTTCTAATCTATTTTATTTGTTCAAATTTTTTTTGTCCTTTGCCTCTTTATTATTAATATGTTTTATAACATACTATAAAATTATAATACTTTATATATGAATTTTAATTTCAACCCAAATTTATACATGAATACTTTATACATGAATTTTAATTTCAGCTCAAATTTATCAATCTACTTGCAAAAGAACTTGCTCCAATTCTTGATTCTACTTGGTAATAATAATCTTCATTCTTAATATATTTTGATTGATGAAATGAGCTTCATTGGTTAGAACTTGCTAGAAAATATAGATTTTTTCGACTCAGACAAGCCTTCTCACAAAGTGCTTGTTGGATATTGCTAATGCATTAGGGAGATTGTTGGACATTGCTAATGTATTGGGGAGATTATTGAATACATTTAATATGTTTAATCATTATGTTGAGTGATGTTGGAATTACTATTATTGTCATTTGTATTTTGTCACTAATGTCAACATATGTTTCTATGAAGAGAACAGTCTAGTTATTACAGTGTACAGATATTGTACAGATGTTTCACAATGTGCAAAGTTAGTTGTGTGTACAAGAAGGTGTTGTGATCTTATATCTAAGATCGCATGATATAATATTACATATTGGTTGAGTTACAAAAGATTTAGTGAAGACTGGTTACTGGACAGTGATAGTGGAAGCTAACAGAGTAAGTCTCTGAGTTTTAGGTATATTTTACAAGCAATGAGGATTTAGTGTATGCGAGCTTAAAGGATGAAAGATAGTGTACTAAAGAATGTTTTCTAATCTTAGAAAGGTACGAAAAGTAGGATGACATCATCTGTGGCGTGTGTTCTAGAGATGACCTATTTGAAAGTTGACTTCAGAGTTGTAGCGTGTATCATGAATGGCGAGCATGACTTGTGGATGTTGGTCCTTAATTATTGAATTGTAATTTGTGTATACTTGTTTTAGATACCATGTGTATCTTAGCAAGGAGTTATGTAATTATTTGTATATTAGGAAAGCCTAATTGGCCGACCTGGTCATTTATTTTGTAATAGGGTATATATAAGATCTTTTCTTTTGAAAAGACATGGAGAAATGTATGTAATATAAAAGAGGATTGTGGAAGTTGCGAGCTTGTGTCTGCTGGATGTAGAGCAGATGATAAATTATATACTTCATTGGAATTGATCAAGCAAAGACAATTGCTATCAGACAGTTCAAGATTGTGTATTTCTTTATATACACTTGTGTTGCAAAATGTGATTTCTAAAGGTGGACATAACCTTCTTTTGGCAGTGAGCCAACTTCTTTTTCTTGACTCCCAAAAGGGTATGTCCTCTAACAAGGACTATGTACTGTAATGTTTTAATCAACTCCTAACAGGGCTAGATCTTCTAACAAGGATACTATACTCTCAGTACATCATTAGTGGGTTTTAATTCCCACTGGGGTTTTACCTTTAACAGGGTTTCCTCGACAACAAATATTGTGTTATTGATACAGGGGCATTCTAGGGTACTCGGTGAATCTGCATGGGAGGTGTGTTGTTTAGTCGGTGTTACTCGGTTGCAACCTTGATCAATGGTCTTGGTCATTGAAGGAAGCTCAATCGCTGAAGGAAATCGGTAATCTCTAGCGCTTGGTGAAAGTGTTACTCAGTGATGCCTAGAGTGCTTAATTGGCACTGGTGCTAGGTGATGCTTGGAATGCTTAGTTATTTCATTGTTTCTTGGTAGTTTTAGTTTACCGGCTAGAGTTTTGTGTGATTTTTTGAGCCGACTTGATGCATTTATTGTTGGTAGTTGTTGTTACAAGCCAACATGTTGAATTAAATATTTGTAAGGCTATTTTGAAGCTGACTTGTATTACATTTAATATTTGTTTGTAGGAGTTAAGGGTTTCATCAAGGTGACTTGTGGCTGATGATTAGTATTTATAGGATGTTTGGGTAGATGTTTAGGCATCAGTTTGGTGGAGACATCAACATCCTAGAAGACATCAGTTTGGTGTGTTGGCAAAGCTGGATTTGGTGAAGTTGTGAAAAAGATCTTGCATGATCTTGCAGATTAGATTTGTATCTGATAGTTTGTAGTTGCAGAGCTTGTGGTTTGCACACTTGGAGACAAGGAGATTTCTTGGAGGCTTACAAGCTCAAGTTTAGATCTACCTTAGGGTTTCCATCAGTTGTTGATTATTTCAGAGTTGAACTAGCTAAGTTTGTATTGGATCTGTATGGATCTTGTAGAACTTTTTTATGTTGTAATTGGCCCTAACCCAGAAGGCCTTATAGTCAGGCATGTTAATGAAAATTGAGTTGAAGCATCTTGTTGTGTTGTTTTTTCTATTGTGTAATTCTGAAGCTGCAAGGCTAGATTATCCTTAATTGGATCCTCCCTACCTTGGTCTGCATCAGTTATCATGTTGACATTCATTGTATTCATTTGATCTGATATTGTTTCTATTCAAAGTTTAAAGTTTAATAATCTATCATACAACTGATTCACCCCCCCCCCCTCTCAGTTGTATTGGTGGACTATTATTCCTAACAATTGGTATCAGAGCTACTAGTCCTTAAAGAGAAAGCTTATTAGCTTGAGGTGATCTTGGAGATGGAATTCTATAGGAAGGATAGTCTAAAATTTGATCCTAAAAACTTTGACAATTGGAAGAACAAGATGCGAACTCATTTGCAATGTTTAGGCATTGACTACTGGATGATTACAAAGAATGACAAAACCATGAAAGCTGAGGATGAATTGGATAAAGCTAATGATGAAGAAAAGAAGATATTTTCATATAACATGGTTACAAGGGAAGCATTGATCAACGCACTCTCTGAAGGAGAATTTACTAAAGTTAAAGATCTAGATTTGGCACACGAGATTTGGACAAGATTAGAAGCATTGTATGAAGGAGACAAGTTTACCAAACAAGCAAAATTACAGAACTGGAAAACAAGGATGGAAAAACTACAAATGAAGGATGATAAAAACATTAGGGCTTATGTACAAAGAGTTATAGAGGTTTTGATTGGAATCATAAATTCTGGAGGCACCTATGAAGAGGAAGAAGTCATTTCAAAGATCCTTACATAATTGACATCATTCTACAAGACCAAAGTTCATGTTATAGAAGAAATCATACCTTTGACTCTAAACTTTAGCAAAGAAATGTTGATTGCAAAGATAACTACCTTTGAAGCTATAGAAATGGAGATTTTGTACCTAAAGTTGAAATAGCATTTAAGGCATCTACACACAGGAAGATAATATCTGCAATTCCAAGCACCAGCAGTGAGAACATAAAAGAAGAGCTTGGTGAATATGTTGATGAATGGAAACAAATACAAGAAGAAGAAAGCTAGATGAACTTGTTGCACTAATTGCTAGAAGAGAAAAGAGAGGTAAGGGTAAATTTGAAGTTACCTTTGAAATGTTTTTCATGCACTAAGATAAGTCACTTTCCATCTAGATGTCCTACAAGAGTTCACAAGCACAAACCTAAGTTTTTCAAGCCTAAGTACTCAAAAGAAAAAGAATTTTATTATGCTAGTGAAGGTATCTCTGATGATGATGATTGTGATTATGAAGAGATTGGATTTATTGCTATTAAAGATGAAAAACTAGTACATGAAGAAAAATCTTTAGTATCACATGTTGATAAGAAATCTGAATGGGTTATAGATAGTGGTTGCTCACATCATATGACTGGAGACAAAAACAAATTTTTTAAACTAATGAAATATGATGGTGGTGTTGTAAGATTCAGAGACAATGTTCCTAAACCTATCATAGGAGTAGGATCTATTTCTTTGGATGAAAGGACTAATACTGACAATGTACTACTTGTTGATGGACTTTTAAGAATAGCTTGTTGAGTGTTGGATAGCTGATGGATAAGGGATATCAATTAAAATTCATTGATGGGAAATTTTTTATTAGAGGTAAGACACAAAACTTGATTGCAACCGGTACTAAATCTAGAGGTAATGTATTTGACTTAAATACATATGAAGATTCTTTTTTTGTTGTGAAGATAGATGATAGTTGGTTATGGTACAAAATATTTTGTCATGTTAATTTTGATAATATTGTGAAGGCAAGCCTGACTAATGCAGTGAGAGACCTACCAAAGATTCTAAAACCACCTAACTGTTGGAAACTACAATTGAAGCAATTGTTGTATTGTCATTGATGTCAAACCTTAACTGGTAAGACTATTTCTATCTAAGAAAGTATTATATCTATTTGATTGTTGAGAAGGATTAGGGCAAGGTTGATAACAATAGTACCTAAGGAAAGGTTGATTTGTCTTGATACTTCAATGAGTACTTGATTATGTGGTGCAATTATAAGATAATGTATTGCTTATCTAAGTAAGAAGGAAGACTAAACAAGTAGGCTTAACCGAGTAAAAGTGAAGAAATCTAGTTTAAACTGAGTGATGTTAGTGTCGACCAAGCTAGTATATGCCAAGTAAATTCAATGTTGACCGAACATCAGTTAATTGCCAAGGAAGACAGTATTAGCCAAGGAAATAGTTTTAGTGGTGACCGGCTACCTAGTGAAGACCGAGGAGTTGAACACAGTATTGACCAAGCGTTAGTAATTTACATTTGAGGAAGAATTCAAATTCTTAGCCGACATAGTTGAATTCTTGGATTATGTAAAATGTGTTGACTTTATTTATTGATTGTATGGAAGCATTTAATGCACTATAAACCATTTTATTTGGATTCCATAAAGAGATTCAAGATGTTTCTAGAAGGATGGATAAAGAACATAAAGTTGGAAGGATTCGATGAATCTGACCTAACCCTAAGATCTACTGAGGAGATTAAGTAGAAAAAGTTGGATCGACCTAATTGAGGAAGTATTAAGGAAACCTAAGCATTGGTGTAGGAGCACCCTTCCAAGGGCTCCCACCAATCATTTTGGTTTTGCAAAACACTTCTTCAGTGAAGGTTGTAAGTACAATAAGAGTGTTGGACTCATTTGTGTGTGTAGGCCTAAGTAGAGGGCTTAGTTTTTGTTGTGTCTTTCCTTACTTGGTTGTACAGTGACTCAAGACAGGTTAGTATCCTGAGGTCACTTCTTTTCTAGGATTAATAAGTCTAAGTATAGAAGGTTAGGAGAGTTTTTTTGATTATTCAAGCATGTAAAGACCTTAGAAAGTTCTTAGGAAAGGAGAGAGCAAAAAGTTGCTCGAGCAAGAAAAATTGCTCTAAAAGTTGCTTAGCAACTTTTCTTTTGTAATGACTAAACCCCACCAAGGAGGCTCCTAACCCTAACTAGGCTCTAATCTCAAGGAGAAGCCTATATTAGGCTTGAAAAACCCTAATGACAAGGTTGGCTATTAGTGTGTATGGTAGATGTATGGAAAACTCAAACTATGTATGAAAAACCAGTGTGTGACAGTCATTTTAATGGCTTGAAAGTGCTGAACCAATGTGTTGTCAGTGATATCTTATAATTGTGTGTCAATATTGTGTTTCATATTACTTATTTTATCATTATTTAGACTAGGTTTGTTTGTTTCAGTTTGTATATTCTTTATTTTGTAAATCTGACAGTGCTCTACCAGTTTGGAGAGCCTTATGAATAGAGGGTTGTAGCTTTTGTTTCCACTGTGGCCACACCATGGAAACTTGGAATCTAAAATCTCAAACCCTACCCTATGTAACTATGGAAGTAGGGACCTAGTGTGAGTTTGCACTTAATTGTTTGACCTTGCCCTAGGTGAGCTAAGGCATAGCCTGGCTAGAAGCAAGCAGTAGTGCAAGAACTCTAGTAGACAGTGGGAAGGGTTTCAAGGCACACCCTTTGGAGGGAGTTAGGAGACATGGGAGAAGGTGAAAAATGACTCAAAAACACCTTGAAACTCACCACATTCTCTATTAGAGCTTGGGAAGGATTTGGAATCCTAAAATACCCTTATAAGCCTATGTAAGGGATAGTAGCTAGAAGCTAGAGCTTGGAATGTTACAAGATCAAATAGATGAACTTGGTGGTTAGGCTAGGTAGGTCAGGGGGTCCTTGAATGTATAAGGTATCCTATAGACAAATCATAGGTGTCAAGAGTACACTTGGGTCCTTGGTCAAGGATCAGAGCATAGACTAGCTAGTCTATCCTAGCCTCCCCATTAGATTGGTATCAGAGCCTCTTAAGGCTTGGGAAGTGAATAGTGGATGTTTCAACCATCAAAAGAATCAGTTGGATCATCACACAAGCATAAAATGGTGACTAATGTAGAGCTTTCTAAGAAGGTGGAAGATCAGGAGGAAGCTAATAGACTCCTACAAGAAAGATTGATGCAAATGGAGCAACTCTTGGATGATGTCCAAGCAAAAGTAGATAAGGTGAAAGATAGGATGGAGGAGCAGAATGCCAAAGGGAAAGAGACAACCATTGATGATGATGTACCTACACCTGATCCTCCAACTCAAGATGAGAAATTTCTTAAAGCCTTGAAGGCTATCACAGGAAAGGCACTTGAAGGTGTCCCATTACTGACTGGTAGGATGGATATAGAGCTTGTGATGCAGTGGGTTGAAGGCATGGAGAATCACTTCAAATTTGAAGAGATCTTAGAGGCACAGAAGGTCAAAGTGGCCAAATATAGGTTGAGAGGACAAGCCTTAACCTGATGGAAGGACTTGCAAGGTGAAAGGGAGAAAGAGGGAAAGAACCCAATCTCTAATTGGAAAGCAATGGTGAATAAAGTGAAGGAAGCATACCTACCAGTAGATTATGAAATTTAGCAGCATAGGAGGAGATTGAATCTTAGACAAAAGGAGATGGATGTAGCCACCTACACTGAAGAGTTCCACAAGTTGAGCTTGAGATCCAAGATCAAAGAAGAAGAAAGCATTAAAGTGGCAAGGTATCTCAGTGGTTTGAAATGGAGCATAGCAAAGGAAATGAGTTTTTTTACTCCCACCATAGTACTTGGATGTCAACATATGGCACAAAAGCTTGAGAGAAAGCAAGAACCTAACTCCAAGAATAGGGAAAGAGGTAGAGACTCTAGAGGGGGTCAAAGAGGAGGTTCTAGTAGAGGTGGTGACTCAAGAAGCCAAGGAGAGAGTAGACTCTTGGAAAAAAGTTTAGAAATTAGTACAAGAGGATCTTTTGGTAGAGGAAGAGGTTCTCAAGGGAATAGAGGAAGAGGAATAGGAAGAGGTAGCTCCTACTTTTCCACTATGAAGTGCTATCAATGTGGACAGCTTGGACACCTTGCCTATAGGTGTCCTGATAAACCATCAGCCTCAAATAATGAGAAGAGGGTAGCCTATACCCAAGAAGACAGCAGCAGCTCATGCACTAATGAAGTCAGCAAGTTAGAATCAAAAATGGGTGAGAACTTGATGTTCAGGAGGGTACTTATAAGGTAGCCTAATCAAGGTGAACCTAAGCAAAGGAGGGCTCTTTTTAGAGTCAGGTGCAAGATACAAGGAAAAGTATGCAAGGTTATAGTAGATTCAGGGTCTACTGATAACATTATAGTAAAGGAAGCAGCCAAGAAGCTTAAACTCACAAAGGTTCCACATGCAAATCCTTACAAGGTGACTTGGTTGAGCCAGGAGCAAAGTGTACTAGTTAATGAGCAAACATGGGTAGAGTTTTCCATTGAAGCCACCTAGATTGAGGAAGGATAGTTCAAGAAGTTTGGTATTGATTTGGCTCTTCTTGACCCCAAAGTGCCTTAGTTGTGCTGAGGGGGAGTATGGTGCCGGAGCACCCTTCCAAGGGCTCCCACCAATCATTTTGGTTTTGAAAAACACTTCTTCAGTGAAGGTTGTAAGTACAATAAGAGTGTTGGACTCATTTGTGTGTGTAGGCCTAAGTAGAGGGCTTAGTTTTTGTTGTGTCTTTCCTTACTTGGTTGTACAATGACTCAGGACAGGTTAGTATCTTGAGGTCACTTCTTTTCTAGGATTAATAAGTCTAAGTATAGAAGGTTAGGAGAGTTTTTTTGATTATTCAAGCATGTAAAGACCTTAGAAAGGTCTTAGGAAAGGAGAGAGCAAAAAGTTGCTCAAGTAAGAAAAATTGCTCTAAAAGTTGCTTAGCAACTTTTCTTTTGTAATGACTAAACCCCACCAAGGAGCCTCCTAACCCTAACCAAGCTCTAATCTCAAGGAGAAGCCTATATTAGGCTTGAAAAACCCTAATGACAAGGTTGGCTATTAGTGTGTACGGCAGATGTATGGAAAACTCAAACTGTGTATGAAAAACTAGTGTGTGACAGTCATTTTAATGGCTTGAAAGTGCTGAACCAATGTGTTGTCAGTGATATCTTATAATTGTGTGTCAATATTGTGTTTCATATTACTTCTTTTATCAGTATTTAGATTAGTTTTGTTTGTTTCAGTTTTTATATTCTTTATTTTTTAAATCTGACAATGCTCTGCCAGTTTGGAGAGCCTTATGAATAGAGGGTTGTAGCTTTTGTTTCCACCATGGCCACACCATGGAAACTTGGAATCTAAAATCTCAGACCCTACCCTATATAACTATGGAAGTAGGGCCCTGGTGTGAGTTTGCACTTAATTATTTGACCTTTCCCTAGGCGAGCTAAGGCATAGCCCAGCTAGAAGCAAGAAGCAGTGCAAGAACTCTAGTAGACAGTGGGAAGGGTTTCAAGGCCCTTTGGAGGGAGTTAGGAGACATGAGAGAAGGCTAAGTTTTTTGAAGGAGAGGTCCTGAAAAAGCCTAGAATGGTACTATTACAGACTTCAAGCACAGTGACTCTAAGAAGTCCATCAAACCCTTAAAACCCTTAATTTTCCTACAGGCATTGTACAGTGAGTTGGTGGTTGAAGACCCCAAAAATCATTGAGGTCTAGTCATTTGAAATAGATTTTCTTAAGATCAAAATTTTTGAATCCTTGAGGGGAAGGGGGAAAAAGCCCTACAAAATTGGGAGGCCTAATTGGCACTTCCTTATAGCCCTAATTTACAAAGAAACTCCCAAATCGGGTGAAGACCCAACTTAGCTAATGCATGGAGAAGGTGTAAAATGACTCAAAAACACCTTGAAACTCACCAAATTCTCTGTTAGAGCTTGGGAAGGAGTTGGAAGCCTAAAAGACCCTTATAAGCCTATGTAAGGGATAGTAGCTAGAAGCTAGAGCTTGGAATGTTACAAGATCAAATAGCTGAACTTGGTGGTCAGGCTAGGTAGGTTGGGGGTCCTTGAATGTATAAGGTATCCTATAGACCAATCATAGGTGTTAGGAGTACACTTGGGTCCTTGGGTAAGGATCAAAGCATAGACTAGCTAATCCTAGCCTCCCCATCAAGCATGAGGTTGAGAAGAGAGAATGTTGGAGTTGTTGTTATTGACTGTATAAGAAGAAAAGGCTGAAGTAGAAAGAGTTGTGATTGCTTAAAGGAATTTTTGAGTAGATCAATGATGAAGATGGAAACAGATCACAGTCAGTAAGCCAGAATATGTGTATGGAATTGGACCTATTATTTGCAAAGTGAGTTGTATGTTTTTAGATCAAACACTGATGTTACTTTCTAACCATTGTATCAGTTTGAAATCCTTTAATCAAGGTTGACCTAATAGTCATATGTATAAATCCTTTCAACAAGGTTGCATTCTAATGGAATGTATGTAAGTCCTATAACAAGGTGCACTTTTAACAAAGTGGTTGAAATCCTTTAGATCTATTAGATTTCCACAATCCATATTAATGTACGTATTAGTTTCTGGATTCGATTGTGTAGTGAATTTTTTACATCAACATTTTGGATCATACTACATTGATGAAGGGTGCTCCCCTTAATACCACAAACACATAACAGAAATAGAGAAACAACAACAATATGCAAAAATAGAAAATTGGCTTCTTATTATCTCCACAAATGTGGAATTACAAACTTTCAGAATTACAATATGCAAAGCCACATGGGCATTCCCTTACAATATTCTGTAGGAAAAAGCCTCGAACTATTACCCAGATCTACTACCCAGAACTATTCTGAACTGCCTAAGACAATAATACAACCTTCCTTATATAGGCAATTTTCCACCGCCTGGAAGGTTCCAGAATTTTAGCCAATAAGGCCAACCAAACTTAGAATCATTTTATTTTATATTTTATTACATCATAGTCGGCTCAAGATAACCTTTGAAACCCGAACAGAAATTTTGAAGAAAATTATTTTTCGCCATTTCGGGTGGCCCAACTTCCGAAGACCATAAGTCATCACCAGTTGACCCGATCGACTATTATAACCCCATTTCAGAAATGCCACGAAGCACTCTAAAGGCTTGACCGGTGCAAGCGCCCGTCACCCAAATTTTCAACCTCATCTGGGGCCTCTAAAGCCTTCAAAACTGAGTTCAAAGTTTCTGTACCTTGCTGCCAATACCGAAAATCTTCAATATCTTCCAATATACACTTGATCTAGCAATGAAACTTTACTGGCAGGCTTATATGACCAAAATGAACCTCCAAGAAAGAAATCAAATCATTCTGAGCACATACAAAAATTACCAAAAATAGTAACTTTCCATAAATAGCAGCTCTGCACAAAATAGCCCTTATTGAATATAAAAAAATAGAAATATTTTTGGGTGATGCAAGATTGCTCTTACACCCAGGATGCTCCTGCATCAGACACCCAGGGTAATTTGAGAAGTGACCCTGTCACGACTCAGGTGTGCAGAGGAAAGCCAAGACGGCTAACCTCCTCCTTTGTTAGCCATGATGAATCTTCAACAGGTCATCCTTTCCACTTGACCAGATATTCTTCATATGTCCTGTTCCTTGTGCTTCTGCCAACATGACTGTCCAGTATATCCTCGATCTCCTTAGTGTCTGAACTAGTTGCTGGAATACTCCACTGTGCTGCTGTGATCTCATCTTCAACACCTCCTTCATGATACTCTGTCAGATCTGAAATGTTAAAAACTGGTGAAATATTTAGCTCAGTAGGCAATTCTACCTCATATGTGTTTCCTGAATCATGTTTCTTCAGTATCCTACATGGTCCAAACTTCTTCATTTTCAGCTTGTTATATGTACCAACTGGAAACCGCTCCTTCCGCAAATGAACCATGACTTCATCACCAACCTGAAATTCCTTATACCTCCTTTTCTCATCTGCCTTAGCCTTATACTGTGCGTTCATCTTGGTAATATGCTTCCTCACCTCCCCATGGATGTTCTTCAAATGTTCTACAAAATCCTCAGCCTCAGCACTACGTATTTCTCCTTTATCTATCTTTCTCAACTCAGATGCATTTCTTGGACTACTGCCATATATAATCTGGAATGGCGATTTACCAGTGCTCCTATTGACAGAATTATTGTATGCAAATTCTGCCTGTGGTAAAATCAAATCCCATCCTGTTGGCTTATCTCCAACCAAACATCTTAGCAGATTTCCCAAACTCCTATTCACCACCTCTGTCTGTCCATCAGTCTGTGGGTGATGTGATGAATTGAACTTCAAATCTATCTTCAACTTCTTCCACAATGTTCGCCAGAAATATCCAACAAACTTAGTATCTCGATCTGAAACTATGGTCTTTGGCAAACCATGAAGTCTCACTACTTCTCTGAAAAACAATTTTGCTACATGAACAGCATCATTAGTCTTCTTGCAGGGAATGAAATGTGTCATCTTCGAAAATTTGTCAACTACCACAAAAATTGAATCGTGTCCCCGCTGTGTCCTCGGTAAACCAAGAACAAAGTCCATGCTGATATCCTCCCAAGGCTTCTCTGGTACAGATAATGGCTGATACAACCCTGTATTCTGCTTCACTCCTTTTGCCATCTGACATACTCTGTAACTCTGTACAAACTTCTTCACATCTTGCTGCAATTGTGGCCAATAATAATTCTCACCAACCAAAGCAAGGGTTTTATCACGACCAAAATGTCCAGCCAATCCTCCACTATGCTTCTCCTTGATGAGATTCTCCCTCAGAGAACTTCGTGGAATGCACAACTGACTCCCTCTGAATAGCATATCATCCTGGATGATGAAATCCAACCATTTCATCCTGTCTAGAGTAACAGGTTCTGTACAAGCTTTCCAAGCTTCACCAAAATCAGGATCCTCTGGATACAAATTCTTGAGTTCCTTGAACCCAACCACCTCAATTTGCATCTCTGTCAGCAATAGTTGCCTTCTGCTAAGAGCATCTGCAACCCTATTAGACTTTCCACTTCTGTGTTTCAAAACAAATGTATAACTCTGCAAAAACTCAACCCATTTCAAATGCCTTTGATTCAATTTTCCTTGACTATTCAAATATTGCAAAGCTTGATGATCAGTATACAAAACAAACTCCTTAGGAAGCAGATAATGTCTCCACTTCTTTAATGCCTGAACTATAGCATAAAATTCCTGATCATAAATAGAATATTTCCTCTTGGCATCATTTAACTTCTCACTGAAATAAGCAACAGGTTTACCTTCTTAGCTCATAACAGCTCCTATTGCAGTACCACTAGCATCACAATCTACTTGAAACACCTTATTAAAATCTGGAAGTGCTAAAACTGGTTGTTCTGTAACTTTTTGTTTCAACAATTGAAAACTCTTTTCTGCCCCATTAGTCCACTTAAACTCTTTTCTATCCCCTCTCATTGTTTCAGTCAAGGGTCCACAAATACTGCTAAAATTTCTGATAAACTTTCTGTAAAAGCTAGCTAGACCATGAAAAGATCTTACCTCAGTAGCACTCCTCGGAGTAGGCCATTCAAGGATAGCCTGTACCTTCTCTGGGTCCATTTTTAGACCTTCTACTGAAACTACAAATCCCAAATACACCAACTCTTTCTTCACAAAACTGCACTTCTTCAAATTAATCAACAATTTCTCTTCTCTCAACTTCTCAAATACCATACGAATATGCATCATATGCTCATCTAATGTCTTACTAAAGATCAAAATATCATCTAGGTAAACAATAACAAACTTACCCAGAAATTCTTTCAGAACCTCGTTCATGAGCTGCATGAAAGTGCTCGGTGCATTGGTTAGCCCAAAAGGCATGACTAACCACTCATATAGTCCTTGCTTTGTCTTGAAGGCAGTCTTCCATTCATCTCCTTCTCTAATCCAAATCTGATGATATCCACTTTTCAGATCTATCTTTGAGAAATACACAGCTCCACTCAAACAGTCCATAATATCATCCATTCGTGGCAATGGAAACCTGTACTTGATTGTGATCTTGTTTATCGCCCTAGAATCTGTACACATCCTCCATTCTCCATTCTTCTTTGGTGCTAATACCGCTGGTATAGCACAGGGACTCAGACTCTCACATATCAATCCTTTCTGTAACAGTTCATGTACTTGTCTGTTCAACTCCTCACTTTCTGCAGGTGTCATTCTGTGTGCTACCTTATTCGGAAAACTCGCTCCTGGGATCAAGTCCATCTGATGACTGATCTTCCTGACTGGTGGTAATCCATCAGGCACGTTATCGGATACAATATCCTGAAACTCATTCAACAAATCTGCAACTTCTACAAGAACATCTTCTACTTCCTCTTTACCAGCTTTTGGAATTAAATAAAAACATACATGCTCATGCCTCATACCATCTAGGAAATTTCTTCCATCAACAAAAGTTATCCTTGCATTACCACATACCTTTTCTTCAGTCTCCTTCAATGGTTTTAGCTTATGTCGCACTCCATCCTTTGTCAGGGAATAGGTATTCGCACGACCATCATATACAGCACATCTGTCAAACTGCCATGGTCTACCCAACAACATATGACATGCATCCATAGATATGATATCACACAATACCTCATCTTGGTATCCACCAATCTTGAACTTCACCAGGCATTGTTCATTGACCATGACCTTGTGGTCATCCTGTACCCAAGCAATCTGATATGGATGTGGGTGTTTCTGTCTCTTGAGCTTCAACTTTGTCACCATCTCTTCTGACACCAAATTGTCAGTGCTTCCACTATCAATAATCACATCACAACATTTACCTTCACACTTGCACCTGGTGCGAAACAGGCTCCTCCTTTGCTCAGGTTCATTCTCACCACTCAACAGGACTCTTCTGTTAATCAACGTTTCTCCTCTTTCAGCATCTCCAGAATTTGATGATCTGGCATCTTCATCTACATGTGCAACTCTGGCCTGGCCTTCATTTCTCCTGTCTGTTCTGCCTTGGCACTGAGGACATTCAAATGCCCTATGACCTTCTTCTCCACAGTGAAAACATGTTCCACGGAAGCCACCTCTTCCAGATCCTTGTCCTCTTCCTCTTCCTCTTTGATCTCTATTATTCTGATCCTGGAAGCGATTGGAATTATTTCCTCGCTGATTCTGACTACTACTGGCCTCATCCTTCTTTTTCGAATCCTCATTTCGGCCACCATATGACCATCCACCAGATCGTCCACCGCGACCTCTTCCATTTTGTCTGCTCTCAAATTTCTTGTTCAGCTTTTCCTCTACTTTTAGGGCAAACTGGTATGCCTCTTCAATACTATTCATTCGAACTAGATTCAGCTCCTCCTGAATGCTTGGCCTTAACCCATTAAGGTATCAGGCAACTTTCTCCTTATTAGCTTCTGCGTGGCCTGTTCTGATGAGGAGTCGATAGAACTCCTCTGTATACTCCTGAACAGATCTTCCTGCTTGCTTCAAACTTTGCATTTTTTTTAGTAGATCAAGCTCATAATCAACAGGAATGAACTATCGCTTCAATTTATCCACCATCCGATCCCATCTTGTGATTTTAGCTTTCCCTCTTCTATTTCGCTCCAATTGAATTTCTTGCCACCAGATCTTCGCATGACCTTTCAATCTGGCTTTCACAAATTTGACCCTATCAGGATCCTCAACATCTTCGTACTCAAAATATTCTTCACTTTCATTGATCTAGTTGATCAATTCCTCTGGGTTAAGATTTCCAGAAAATGTAGGAACCTCAATCTTAGGTCTTTTCCCAATCTTGGAAATCGCCCGAAAAAGTCTTTCTTCCTCCTGGTTCACAATTTCAGCTTCTCCTTCTTGATATTCTTCTTCGGCTTCGTCCTCGCTTTCATCTCTGACATTAAAATTCATTCCTCTGTGAATCTCTTCTTGCAATGCTCGCACTTGTCTCTGCAGCTCTCTAACCTCAGGTGTTACAACACCAGCTCTTCCGCCACGTTCCCTTTGTGGAGGTATTTTTGTGCTGCGCGCTGAAACCCTAGCCACGGTCCTGGTGCAAACTGCCTCACAGTCGGTGATCTGTTTTCACACTCAAGAAATCCTACTCTGATACCACCTAATGAAGGGTGCTCCCCTTAATACCACAAACACATAACAGAAATAGAGAAACAACAACAATATGCAAGAACAGAAAATTGGCTTCTTATTATCTCCACAAATGTGGAATTACAAACTTTCCAGAATTACAATATGCAAAGCCACATGGGCATTCCCTTACAATATTCCTGTAGGACAAAGCCTCGAACTATTACCCAAATCTACTACCCAGAACTATTCTGAACTGCCTAAGACAATAATACAGCCCTTCCTTATATAGGCAATTTTCCACCGCCTGGAAGGTTCCAGAATTTTAGCCAATAAGGCCAACCAAACTTAGAATTATTTTATTTTACATTTTATTACATCATAGTCAGCTCAAGATAACCTTTGAAACCCGAACAGAAATTTTGAAGAAAATTATTTTTCACCATTTTGGGTGGCCCAACTTCCGAAGACCATAAGTCATCACCAGTTGACCCGATCGCTCTTATAACCCCATTTCGGAAACACCACGAAGTGCTCTACAAGGCTTGACTGGCACAAGCGCTTCCCAAATTTTCGACCTCATTCGGGGCCTCTAAAGCCTTCAAAACCGAGTTCAAAGTTTTTGTACCCTTGCTGCCAATACCGAAAATCTTCAATATCTTCCAATATACACTTGATCTGGCAATGAAACTTTACTGGCAGGCTATATGACCAAAATGAACCTCCAAGAAAGAAATCAGATCATTCTGAGCACATACAAAAATTACCAAAATAGTAACTTTCCATAAATAGCAGCTCTGCACAAAATAGCCCTTATTGCATATAAAAAAATAGAAATATTTTTGGGTGATGCAAGATTGCTCTTACACCCAGGATGCTCCTGCATATACATGATCCATCATCAGGATGCTGGAGAGAAAAGAACATAATAAGATAGGTTGCAGATCCAATAGACAATAAAAAGAGGAGTGAGAGAGGAAGAGGTGAGGAGAGAGAAGATAAGTGCACGGAGATCCACAGAGTGACAAGACCTATCCTTGACAGAGATAAAATATAATAAAAATGACAAATAATAAAGAATAGAAAATATAATGGAGAGAATATCCCTTCCAATAAATAGAATCAAAAGGAAAAAATATAAAGAAAATATGAATCAGAGTGCAAAGAATATATATATATATATATATAAACACAAGTGTAAAAATGCAAGCACGATAAACATGTACACAACTATGTCCATATATATATATATATATATATATATATATATATATATATATATATATATATATATCTGTGTGTGTGTGTGCATATACATACATGAATAAAATTATATTGCACACATATGCAATATATGTATGCATGTATGTATGCATATGTTAGGTAAGTAAATATACACAAATATGTGTATATATATAGGTGAACAAATATATCTAGATATATATATATATATATACCTATATATATATATAGGTATATATATATATATATATATATAAATATATATAAGTATATAGGTATATTGATATATACCTATATATATATATATATATATATATATATATATATATATATATATATATATATGTATATGTATATGTATATATACCTATATATATAGGTATATATATACCTATATATATATAGTTATAGGTATATATATACCTATATATATATAGGTATATGTATATATATAGATATAAATATATAGGTATATGTATGTATGTATGTGTAATATATATATATATATATATATATATATATATATATAGTTAAATGTATGCTTCTATACATATGTTGTGTGTGTGTGCGTGAGAGAGAGACCGAACAAGGGGATGCAAAAAAAAACAAAAGAGCTAAGAAAAAAACAAGGACAAATAAGAAATACATGGGAGAACAAAGAAATACAGGGGCAAGCAAATGGATAATAAAGGTAAATAAAATAAAAATTTAGCATAAATGTAAGTATACAAATAAAGAAGGAATATATATAAGCGATAAATATATAAACATATCTGTACACATACATATGTGTTTGTGTGTGAATGAAAGTGTGTGTATGTCTGTCTATACATGTGTATAAACATGTGCATGTACCTATGAACATATGTGTGTGTGTGATTTAAAGTGTGTGAATTCATGTATATACATATGTATATATACATGTGCAAGTATATATATATATATACACATATATGTATATATATATATATACATATAATATACATATATATATATATACATATATATATATATATATATACATATATATATATAGATATAGATATTATATATATATATATATACATATGTGTGTTGTGTGTGTATGTGGTGTGAGAGAAAGAGAGACATAGAGAGGAAAAGAGTGATCACAAAAGGAACAAAGAGAGACCAACAAGGGAAAGGGGACAAAGAGGCACCACACGGTGGGAAGAGGTTTGAGCCGAGGTCAGGAGGGGGGGGGGCGGAGAACCAAAGATTGGACATGGAGGGTACTAAACAGGGAGGAAGAAGGGGGGGAAAGGAAAGGAGGGGGAGGGGGGAGGGGTGAGAGAGGAGAGGGGGGGGGTAGGGAAGCGTGACTAGATAGGAGATTGGCCATACTAGGATGATGGGTTGAGATGAGGGGGGTGTCTAAGGGTAGATAACAGGGGATGCCAAGAAGTACTTAGGCTCCAACCATCATCTTTGTTGAGATTAGAGGGGTGGTTGTTGATTTCTATGGCTTCCTTGAGCTTCCTCTTAAAGAAGTTTTCTTCCTTAGATAGAATTTTGGGTATCCTCCAAGCAAATGTTGATGTTGGTGGAAGAAGAGTGCTCGGCTAATGCAGACTTAAGAACATGCTCGTGCTTGATATCGGCAGCATGCTCTCTAATTCTGGTGTTAAAAGAATGACTAGTTTCACCTATGTATGGGGGTACCACATGAACATAAGATCTTATAGACCCCCAACTCTAAAAAAATATCTCTTGGCATCCTTGATCGGGGGAAACACAATTCCTTAAGGTGGACAGGGGCCTAATCGGGTGAACACAATTGTTTAAGAGCCTATCGGATTTGTGACGATGATAATTTAGACCAGGAGCTCAAGCACCTTCGTCAAGTTTTCAAGTGGAAATGGATATTCAAACAGACAAATATCTAGAGCTTTCCACTTAGCCCAATCCTTCTTCCTTTCCTCCTCCAATCCTCTTCCCTCCAACCCTGGGACTTCTCCATTTATTTCTATCCCCTATGTAGTAGGTATCTCCCACAAGATCTCAAAGATCCTATGTAAATAAGGTGTTAGGGTCTCCTTCAAGCCCCTGTCCACCTTAAGGAATTGTGTTCCCCCAATCAAGGATGCCATAGATGTTTTTTCAGAGTCAGGGGTCTATAAGATTCTTATGTTCATGTGGCACCCCATACATAGGTGAAACCGATCGTTCTTTATAACACCAGAATTAGAGAGCATGCTGTCGATATCAAGCACGAGCGTGTTCTTAAGTTTGCGTTAGCTGAGCACTCTTCTTCCACCAAACACATCACATTTACTTGGAGGATACCCAAATTCTATCTAAGGAAGAAAACTTCTTTAAGAGGAAGCAAGGAAGCCATAGAAATCAACAACCACCCCTCTAATCTCAACAAAGATGATGGTTGGAGCCTAAGTACTTCTTGGCATCCCCTATTATCTTCACTTAGAAACCCCCCTAGTCTCAACCCATTTTTCTAGTATGGCTAGTCTCCTATCTAGTCACCTTCCCTGCCCCCCCCCCCCCCTTTCCTCTCTCCCCCCCTCCCCCCTCCCCTCCTCTCCTCTCCCCCCCTTCTTCCCTCCCTATTCAGTACCCTCCATGTCCAGTCTTTGGTTCTTCTCCCCCCCCCTCCTAACCTTAGCTCGAACCTCTTCCCCCGTGTGGTACCTCTTGTTCCCCTTCCCTTGTTGGTCTCTCTTTGTTCCTTTTTGCGATCACTCTTTTCCTCTTTGTGTCTCTCTTTCTCACACGGGCTCACTCACATTTATTAGTTGTATGTTTGCACATTTTTTCATTTGTTTCATTTAAGCTCTTATATATATATATATATATATATATATATATATATATTATATACTTGCACATGTATAAACATGAATTCACACACTTTAATTCACACACACACATATGTACATAGGTACATGCACATGTTTATACACATGTATATACAGGCATACACACACTTTCATTCACACACACATATGTATGTGTATAGATATGTTTATATATTTATCACTTATATATATTCCTTCTTTATTTGTATACTTACATTTATGCTAAAAAAATTATTTTCTTTTACCTTTTATTATCCATTTGCTTGGCCCTATATTTCTTTGTTCTCCCATGTATTTCTTATTTGTCCTTGTCTTTTCTTAGCTCTTTTGTTTTTTTTTGCATCCCCTTGTTCGGTCTCTCTCTCTCACACACACACACTCATATGTATAGATGCATATATATATATATATATATATATATAAATATGTGTATATATATATATATACATATATTATATATACATATATATATATACATATATATATACATATATAATATATACATATATATATATACATATATATATATATACATATATATATATATAAGATATATATATATATATACATATATATATATATGTGTGTGTATATACATATATATATATATATATATATATAATATATATATATATATATATATATATATATATATTATATGTGTGTGGTGTGTGTGTGGTATATACATATATATATATATATATGTGTGTGTATATATATATATATGTATATATCTATATACATATATATATATGTGTATATATATATATATATATGGTTGGAAATATTCAGGAATTAACCGAGTTACTGAGAGGGGAGGGGTGAATCAGTAACTCCTAAATTTTCTTCTAATTACAGATGTATTAACATGTAATTCACTTTAACCTTTTGCATATAGAAAGCATGAAAATTTAAAAGCATTCACAATAATGACACAAAGATTTGGTTACCCAGAAACCTTCCAAAAAAAGTAAAAACTGGGGTGGGGATGAAACCCACAAAGCTTTAATACTGCAGAATAAAGTTGGCCGGTTAAGGGCTTACAATTTGATCACTTCTGATGATCTGCCCTGTTAGGAGCAATAAGGATTGCTAAATCCACCCTGTTAAAGGATTTACAAAACATACAATGAAGTATGCACTCGGTAAAGAGATTTTACAAAAGACTGTTAAGTCTACCCGGTTATAAAGGATTTAGTACTGATTCACCTGTTAGGATGAAACAGTAGATCTCTTGCTTTGCAACTGGATTGCTGATTGAGATTCGCTGATGTACTGATCACCTTCTGTGATGAATTTGTCTTTGCTGTTCCTTATACTGCTGAAGCCTTCTGTAATTCGCTTATCTCTGCCTTTCTTTTTCTTTTACATATATTCTTCATTCATACATCTTGACATTTTTACAACATTGTTTATATACAAGTCTTAAACAATTAATTACAATTATAATTACATAGTCGGCTTGACAAATAAACATAAGTGCTACTAAGTCGGCCCAAGTATGGTTACACAGTTCCTGTAAACTGACTCGGTGACTTTCTGATACTCGGCGTCACTGCATTACTCGGCATCGTCATACACTTGGTAGAAGTGAAGGCACGGTTCATACTGATCACTCGGTAGGTTTTGAACTCGGTAAATACTGGTGACTTGGTAGACATGATGTTACTCGGTTTACACTGTCCTGTTCGGTTTGTACTAACTTCCTCGGTTTGCACTGTCTGCTCGTTTTGCACTGTCTGCTCGGTTTGCACTGTTTGCGTCGGTTTGCACTGTTTGCTCGGTTTGCACTGTTTGCTCAGTTTGCACTGTCTGCTCGGTTTGCACTGTTTGCTCAGTTTGCACTGTTTGCTCGGTTTGCACCTGTTTGCTCGGTTTGCACTGTTTGCTCGGTTTGCACTGTGAATGCAAATAAGTGTTGTCACTAGTGGCAATTCTGCTTAATGCCAACAATATATATATGTATAC